>CM076583.1:9885647-10076132 GCA_034641835.2 Pinus albicaulis | reverse complement strand
CAAGTTTTCCTTATAATACACAACCTCTGCTCTCTTAAAAAGTAGCCTTTCACCTTCAAAGTATCTCTGTCAGTAGATTTCTCAATAAGAGACCATACAGTGAAAAGGAGCCAACTGTTAGGTGAATTATCTGTGCACAGTGTTAAGAAAATCACCTTTTTCTTGTGAATTTTTAGAGGTCAATCAACACATCTATATCTTTGTCTTCAAGGTAAAATTTCCAATCATTAAGAACCTTCTCTTCCTAATGTGCCAATCACTCAGCAACTTACATATGGTGCAATCAATCTTTAGTATGAACAGACAGTGAATGTCACATTTTTATGTGCCCAGTGACAAAGTTTTTAGAAAATGTTTCAAAAAGTTCAGCAAATCCTGCAAGAGTCTTTCTCTTTGAAAAATAACTAGAACCTCTTATCAATGTAACCTTTGCCTTTGCAGAAAAACTTTTACTCTATATGTACATCCACTTATCAATATGATTTGGAAAGATAAAAGACAGTCAAGTGGTAAACACAGTGAACACTGTCCTTTGTGTGAGAAGTGTGAGCAACTTTCCCCTGTAGCTTTCAACTTATATACTGCTCTTTGTCAAAAATCCTTTTTCTGATTACACTTCACTGTTTAATAATGTGGCAATGTTCTGAAGATAGTGTGAAATGCTTTCTTTTAGATATAAGCCCTGTCTCTCTATAACAAAACCTTCTTTTTGCCTCTTTAGAGGTTTCTTTTGAAGTGGCAGTCAAAGATCTTGCAACCAACAAACTTCCTTTAAGCAAAACACTGTTCTTAGTTCAATCACATATTCTTTCCTATAGGTGCCTTAAATTACACATTCAGCATTTTACTACAGCTTTACACCTCGAAACCTCACACAGAAAAACACTGTTTTTTCAGCTATGCTGACAAGGTTTGGAAGTTTTGTATGCTGGGGTGTGAAAAATTTGTAGTAGTTTCAACACACTATTTTCTCTATAAGCATCTTTAGCAATATATCTACCACTCCAGCACAGTTTCAAACAAGGGCATACACAGTCTTAACAAACTTGAACTGTAGTTTTTTAACAACCCTCACAGCACTCAGTAATTTTGAAACCGAGGGGAAAAGCATGTGAAAATACCTCCAAACTTGATGGGAATCTCTTGTGGAGAGCCGGAGGTGCACTGGAGGTCTTTAAGCCTGCACGACACTCTGCAGAGAAAGAACGGCGTGCACAAGACTACCCGGGCAGCCTGTCGGGTCGGGGTCGGGTGCCGTGTACAGGCGCGTCGCGCACATGTACAGGCGTGTCGCGCATACGTTGACCGCCCGTTCAAATTTTCTTCCAGGCGCGTCGCGCAGTTTGCCAGGCACGTCGCGCGGTGAAAACTGCTGCAAATTTCTGCAATTTGACCCGGAACTTTCTATGTTTGATGCCGAGGGTAACAAAAGGACCTTGCTCGATTTGAAAATGAAAATGCAATCTTCAACCTTACTCCCTTGACATAACAAAACTCCCAACGGTCATATTTTTAAATGTAACATGAACTTTCGGTTGGGTTTTGCAAGGTAATCACAGTCTTTTTGACCTTTTTCAATAATACCCTTCGTCGTATTTTCAACTTGGATTCATAAGTGATGCATACATTGGAGATTTTCTATGTTTTTAGACCGTGTTAATCAGGGATCAACCTTTTTATAGAAAACAAAAAATGGCTTGAAAGGTCAAAACTCTGTTTTACTTATGCACATGGGTTTGAAGGGTGATTTCCTGCCAGTATTGTTTCTTGGGTGACAACTTTAACACCGAAATTCAAACCTTGAATAATAACTTAATAACCTTCATACCATCTCTGCCACTGTGTTTAATAATGCAGGTGATATTTATTAGGTAAAGTAACCCCACTTTAACACTGTCAAGAAAATACCTGAAAACTGATTTGTTTCTAAAAGGACAGGTTGTGTATTGTCAACATGCTTTGACAGCCTCGGTCTTTACTTGCTTCTTTCAACTTCTTTCTCAATGTAGGTGCCTACATTTTGCTGACATTACTTGGATTTAGTCATGGCTCTTTGATTTAAGAAAAGCGCCTCTTTTCAAAATACTTTATTGCTTATATCATTTATGATATCTCTGTCTTTTTGAATAATGAGAAAGTTGTACTTGTTTCAAAACTCCCAAACCCTGACAGTATGTCAAATGACTTTCTTCGTTATTCATAAGCTTGTATACCTATTTGCAATGTCTTTTGGGAACTAATCTTGAATTGCCTCCCATCATTTGTGATGTATATCTGAAAGGAGAAACTTATGAAGCAGGAAAAATAGGGCCCTTTGAAACACAGTTATCATTTCCTTTGATTAGTGCAGTGATCCTTCTTGTTGTAATAGAACCATACCAAGGCTCAAATCTATCCACTGCCTGACCCTTTTGGTGATATTTTAACAAGGAAAAACCGCTCAAGATCTGTCAAAGAGCATTGAAGGTTGTTTTGTCATTTTAAAAGGAGGTGGTCTTTCTTCTTCCAACTTGGTTGATAGTTTCTGCTTCCAGGTGATTCATAAGCTCCTTCTTTGATGATAAGTGCCATATTTTAGTTGCATACATTCATACTATCTTTCTATATTTACTTGAAAGGAACTCTTTTAGACTTCTTGGAATATGACAGTGAAGTGTTGTTTGGCCCCTTTTCCAAAGGAAACTGCCCCAATTTGTAACAATGGCATGCATATTCAAGTTGTCTCCTGTCCACTATGATGTATAGCTTGAAAGAAATTTCCTTATGAGTAGGAAAACCAATACCTTTTGAAACATAAACACCATTTGTTACCTGTGTAATGACTTTTTCTTTCCTCATTTGTCTCTTTCCACTGCATCTTTTGACCAATCAGTCTTTAACAACATTCAATGCCTTGGCCATTTGCTCATGAATGAAGGAGGCCCTTTACTTGCAAAAGTATCTGAAGATTGTTTGATAGGCCTGCCTGACAAGGATTTTTCTTGGATAGGATGATAAGCAAACAAACTTGAAAACATTAATACTTTTACCTCTGCCTGCAAGCACTACTGTACTTTAGGAAAACCCTAGTCAAGGTGTCACTGTCTCACTGTACTGTTCTTTACTGAGGGGAACTGAAATGTCACCATTTTCCTTGGCCAACTTATGCCAAGTCACTTGAAGATGATATCTGCAAGTATGGAGGTTAGCACCCTTTGAAAAACAACCACCCTTTCTTCTGCCTGTGTAATGACATGATTTGTCAACATTTCCTCAATTTGGTCTTGTTGAACAACAGGCTGCTTATGATTAGAATTGTTTTCACTAATGATGTGTCCCTCCAAGGTTTTAACAATTCATATGATTTGAAGACTTCACATGACTTCCTTTACAAGACCAAACTCTGTTTTCCCTTGAACTTGCATACTTCAGACTCTAGCCCTGTCATGATCATCACTTATACTCATAAAACCTAGAGTCACTGTTTCACTGTTCAGTAAAGAGAAAAACTGGGCTTTTGCAATCCTTAAAGTCAATATTGGCCAGCGCCCTCTGCTTGTAGATGAAGGAGGCGCCCTAACCCTCTGCTTGTAAATGAAGGAGGTTCTGGGCCATGACAAATTACCAGTTTGCTGTGACAGTAGTGTCTTTCTCTTACTGTGATTTTCATGCTGAAAGGAAGCTGCAAGGTCTTGATGAGTAACTCTCTGTCTTGTAGATATATCTCAGGCTCATGTTTACATTGAGAAGCAGCTGTTCTTCTGAATGTAGATTCAAGAATTTTCTCCTGAGATGGAGTTATATTTCTTGTCTTTGCAGAATCCATAAAACACTGTGAAACACCTAATAATCAGCTTGAGACTGTGGTTTATGCAGTGCTGAGACCTAGGGGTGTGTAAGTGGCGCGACTTAGAGCTGTGATCAACTTGATTTGCAGAGTGGGAGGTCAGTCATGATTGGTCTGTAGCAGATGGAGGTTTTTGGCTTTTTTATGGTTGCCAAGGGTAAAATGCCTTAAAGCGCCACTTCTTAACTTAGGGGAGGCTTTTGAAACAGACTTGGATTTTTCCCTTTTAGAGCTGATGGGCAGACCAGTAGGGCTGAAGCTAGAAAAAATAGTGATAATGGATTTTAACTTTGACAAGGGCGGACTGAAAAGTAAGAGGGCAAAAAAAGTTTTATGAGGGTTTTCTAGATGACAAATTGACATATGGAAATCAGCTTCTAGAAAACTCAGCTATGGATATAGTCATCACTAACATGTAAAAAAATACTGATGGCTAACAGTGGCTCCATTTGGGGAGGGCAGCTCCTCATCAGGAGGTGTCTAGAATTCAGATCTTTGGCTTATGAAGACCAGTGCTTTATCCATTGGTGCAAAATTCACCTTTCTTTGATGATATTTCTGAAAAATGACATCATGATTAACATCAATGATACTTCTACCTACCCCACTATCTTTCCTAACATTTTTTCTTCTCTTTGGCGCATTTGAACTATCAGCCTTTTGACAATGCATATTTTTCTTTTTGCAAAATGAACCTATCTATTTCTACTCTTATATCTACCGGGAGTTCAGATTAAACGGATGAACTCCTTCATTACTCTACCTAATGCTAGATCGACTGTCAAGATTAAGCAGTTTGACAGGATTTTGTTCTCTAATCTAAAACATGAAATTCAAAAATGATCAAATCAGGATTAGGCAGTCTGATTTGTCATGCATTTGCGGCATAAAAGACAAGCTGCACACAAATTTTATTTTGCAATAAAGGGAAACAAGACAAGCGGGGTTAAGATGTACAATGTATTTTTCATCCCTCGCTTCTCTCTTTGGTTCTGTTTTAGGCATGTGGAACCAGAATCTCTCCCTAATCTAAGGCTCTGTGATAAGTCAATCTTACACAATGTTGACTATCTTTGCACTCACTAACTTATCAGCAAATAAATTTAAACATGCTCAGCTATGATTAGGCTAGATAGCTGAACAAGACTTTGAAGCACTAGTAGCGGCATTTAGACTTGCTCGCTTTCTGAAAGACTATTTTTTGGAACATGGGGCCTTTGTTCTATCTTCACTCGCCCTCTTTTCTATTTTTTACTGTTTTTGACTTTTCTATCTTTTACTGTTTTTTACTTTTCTATTTTTCAAAGTTTCAGACAATGGTATGTACAATGAATGAAAAATGTTTCAAACTCAGAAATCTTAGAAATGACGGAATTTAAGCATCTTATCCTCGTAAGGATCTCCTCTCACCCTTGGCCCACTTAACTCTTGAAAAGAAAAATTTGGGAAGTTTTCTCTCTCTAACATGACACAGGGATTCATGCAAGAATCTCTGAACAGCCCAGTATCTTCCCACTGTACCTCTTTGAATATCTGATTTCCACTCCTTTCCTTACTGTACATTTTCCTCAAGTAATGCATGTACTCTTGGTCATTCTTGAAATAGATAATGACATCATCAAGGTATGCAAAAATGCAAAAATTTAAAACTGGGAACATGGCCTTCATGAACAGATTTATGATATTGGGTGGTTTTGCAATTTTGAACTTGAAATTACATCTATCTCTCGTAAACTGGAAAAAATCTTTAAGCTATCTACTTTGCAAGGGAATCTTTTGAACATGACCTGAAACACCATCTTTCGAAAATACATGATTAAAAGCACTTTTAATTGATGAGTCATGGTCTTGGGTAGAAAAAACATGATTTCTGTTATAGGGATATGCAGTATTATTTCTAAAATAAAAGCAGACTCTATGACCATCTGTTTTATCCCTGATTATTTCAGTTTGTTTCATATTGTTGTGTTTTCTCTTGTCAAAGTTGATCTTTGAGGGAAAGGTAGTGACACAGTATTTTCCCTTGTTTTTCCTGTAGAAATTGGTATTCTGTATGAGATTTCTGATTTTAGCTTTTCTGAGTTCTTCATGAAAAGACAGAAGATGAGCCAATTTCAGTAGCTCAGGTATGCTAGAACTGCAACTATCATTCCTGCTCATAAGAAGTTTATCAGGTATCTTTTCTAGATTTTGAGCTGTTGGGGCTATAGTCAAAGTTTCATTTGCAATGGATGATCTATATGATGGTATATCTTTGAGGTATGGTAGAAACATTAAACTTCCTTGCTCCCGGGTTCCGAACAGGTTTATGATGTGTAAGTCTTCTAAGGCCTTTACCCGGAAAAAATTTCCGCAAGTTATTTCTGATGTTTGACTAAGGTTAGAGTAATTTGCTTGATAGTACATAAGGGTTTGTGCTTCTTGCTCTAATCCTACCTTAGAAGGGACATACTTACTTTCTTAATGACATAGCTGTTCATGATCATGGTAGTTTTGAGTGTCTAGCTCATCATAAGGCACCAGGGACAACTGATGTGGTGGATCAAAGTTTATTTCAGTTTCTTCTGACTCTTCCTCCATGTTTTCATCAATATGCATAATGAAAGAGTTTAGGTCGGAATGCAAGGAACACATTGGAATGTTATCTGGCCTATCTTGACTGCTAATCATGTATTTCATGTGTGATTCTCGGTAGAGGATTCTGGTTTGGCCGAACACAGGAATGGTGGCGTATGACATGTCCAGTTGGATATTCCCTTGGAGTTTGGCTCCCCAAGATCTGGATAGAAGCATCCCGTACTTGGGAGGAATGTCTGCCACTACTATATCTATGTTTAGATGTTTCGCAGGTATTTGGGCCAAACTAAAACAAAGGTCTTTGATTAGACCCAGGCATTGGACTCTACTTGAATCAAATGAATACAAGTCTTTGTATGGTCTTGTGATTTCCAAACCTAATCTTTCCATTACTACCTTCGGCATAAGATTATGCAAGGCGCCGGAGTCTAGCATGGCATTGTGGAGGATTTGGTCGTGGATGTTTAGGCTAATGTAAAATGGAAGAGTATTTCCTTCTTGGAATTTTCCCTCTATCTTTGGACCAAACAATACTTCAGGAGTGTCATCAGCCAGATTAACAGTGTTTGCATCATTCCCTAGATTTAAGACTTTTAGTACTTGGGATTTATAAGAGTTTTGGGCAATGAGTTCAGTAAGAGGCATGGTGATCTTGATCTTGGCGATTTCGCCTTCAAAGCTAAAAGGCAACTGAATTTTAGATATGTTTGTTTCAGCTTTTTCAACCACGACCTTCTCTATGTTCTGAGTTTGTTGGCTTTGTTTCGGGATTTTGTTTGCCATAGTTGCTTCGGAAACTTTTGTGGAAGTACTCGGAACAACTGAGTTAGGACTAGTTTGGGTGACTTTAGCTTTGTTTTGGTCATTTTTCTCCACCTTGATTTTGTCACTGTTTATTGCTTTCTTGAGGATGGTATCAGGGGTCTTAATAGTATCTGAGTTACCTCTCTTGGAATTATCTTGGCTTCTTTTGCCTCTAAGGTCATATTGCCTGTGAGCCTCTATAATGGCATTCTGAAAATCTAGGGCAGGGTCGTCGAGATCTTCATAGTTGGTCTCATCCTGATCAGGAGAAAAGAACACTTGTTCTTCTTCTGTGAGATACACCTCACTCTCATTATCAGATCCTATGAGGTTTAAATGATGTTCATCAAGAGGTTATGTGTCCCTGTCATCCTCTTCCACATAGTTTTCATTGAAAGGTGGCCTAATTTGTTGGTCATTTTCCCTTGGTCTGTTTTGGGGCTGTTCCTTCCTAAAGTTTTGGTTCCGGTTTCTGTTTGGAGGGTTTGGCTGGTTGTCCCTAACAGGAGCCTTTTCATTTATCCTTGCCCACATTTTGGCCATGGTTTTGGCTAAGTCATCTATTCTAGGATCTAGGGAAGGTGATGAAGTGGAGACCTCATCTTTATATGTGACCTTTATTTCTGATCTAGTCCTAGCTCTTTTTTCTGCTAAGTTGGCATCTGATTTTATGGCTATTTGTTGCATTTCCTCTAAGGTAGGGGGATCCTTGTCTCTCAAATGATATGTCATGTCCGGATCGAAACCCTCGGGGAATTTTTCCAAGGCTAAACCAAGTGGGGGTTTGAAATGAGGTGGTAGGGAGTTATATACACTGTTGAACCTAGTACGGTAAGCTTGGACACTTTCCCCATTTTCCCGTTTTAGGTTGTTATATTCTGACAGGATTTGAATGGGGTTTCTTCGGATTTCCCACCTATTTCTAAAGACTTGATGTAGTTCTGGGATATTGTGGATACTGTTTGGAGTTAAGATTTTGAACCATGTTTTGGGTTCACCACGAAGACTTTGGGCGAATATTCTCATTCTGACGGTCTCGTCTTGTACCTCCAGGTATTCATAAGCATCAGTCATCCTACTTATATGCTGTTGAGGTGTAGTGGTGTCTTCTCCAGTAAAGTGTGGGATTTTGTCTTGATATTTATTTGGGAGAGGAGCCAAGGGCGGTGGTAACACCAAAGGTGCGTACTAGGCTACCATGACGGGAGCTAATGGATGATGTACAAGATGAGGACTAGTAGGCTGAGATGCAGTGGTTTGAACAATGGTGGTTTGACCAGGTGTGGCAGATGAACTTGGACTAGTGATCTGGTTTTGAGTAGATCTGGGATGGTAGGAGCCAAACTGATAGAGAAGCTGGAAGTTAGGAGGAGTGGTTGGTGAAGCTTCTCTACTAGGACTCTGTGGTGGGTCTAGGGGTTCAAGATCGTCAAAGTTTATCTTACTATATGATTTTCTTCTGGGAAGAGTTTGTGATGACTCTAATTCAAAAGGTGAATCTGTTAGGATAGTGAGATGTTTAGGTACAGATCTTGTTTTACGGATGGATCTACCAGTAGCTAGATGATCAGTTTTGGAAGCTTTCCACATAATCTTCTCTGGGTCATCTACTATGATAGGGGGATTTGGGTCTGGATGAGCTCTGGTATTGATTCGTCGTGAAGCCATATTTTAGATCCAGAGTTTAAAGAGAATGGTATTGGTGAAAGTTTTGGATGAGTGATTTCTCTAAAGTTCTACTAAGGTGAAGGATGGTCAAAAAATAAAAAGGATGAACTAGTGGAGTCGCCAGGTGGAAATGGGTTATTTTTGTGGAGATAGCTATGGTCCACCACCAGTAACTAATCTGGAAATGTTTTTGGATTTTCTGAATTTATGTGCAGCCTATGGTTTGTTAAAGTATCCTAGACTTGTTTCAACACTTTGCTAGGGTGATGAGAATAAAAAGAGTTTACTCTAAATGGGTCTATGGACTGCTTGCTTGTTTAAGTATCTAAAGGATCAAAGGGTCTATAAGAGTTTGCTAGACTATCATGTACTCAGTGTCCCATCATCTCCCGATATGTTAGTGAGCGATGGGATAGGTCTATCGGATAGTAGCCTAGAGTTTGGTAAAATAGTAAGGCTTGCTAGAGGTTAGTGGAGTTGCCAGGTGGATTATCAGTTTGTTTTGAGATATACTTGTATGGTCCACCACCAATACTGTCAAAAGCCAATCTAAGGGCGTATTTTAGGGTTTTTTGAGTTTTATGTGCCTACAAGGTTTGGAAGAGTTTTCTATAACTGACTCATCATTTTGCTAAGATGGTGAAAGAGCTATTTTCCACCCTTCAGACAATATCTAAATTTACTAAGCTTGATTGAGACTTCAGGAGTTACTAAGGTGTACTTATATTGTCACTAACTCAGAAGGTCCCACCGTGATCGCCATTATGTTAGGTTGGCAATGAGGTGGCCATTATGTTATTTCCAGAGTGTACTCTGTTTCAGACTGCAATTGAGCTAAGAGTAATGGTATGAAAGATGTAGTACAATGTTCTAAATACAAGATTAAACGGATGCTTGAAAAAGAAATCTAATTACAATAACATGAACTAAAATGCTCTTAAAATCTATCTATTCACTCAACAACCATCAATCGAGGATATAGTAGTAATAAATCATTCCTCTAGAAATTGATTCAATTGAAATTAAACTGAAACAAGGCAATCAATCTGGGAACGTGGAAGCAATAACCAATGTTCTCTACATTTGACAATCCTGCTTTAAAGAAATTAAAAGGAAATAGAAATTGAACTAACTACTGTTGAAATTAAACAAAGAACTCTTATTAAAATCAAGAATTAGAAATTAACCATAATCTGTAATTAAATGGCTATGTGCATAAAAAACAAACTAAATAGTGAAGCTTTGTATCTGAACTCTGAAATGAACATCAATCAAACGAAACAACAAATGGAATGGAACATCAAATGCCGAACAACGAAACATAACAAGATAATTAATTCGAGGATTAAGATTCTTGTTAAATTGGGAAGGAACGACAACACAATCCATTATAATAAAACAATAAACTATTAAGCATGGAATTATGAATTAATTAAGATAGAACCAATATCACTTCCGCAAATCCAAGGATGATCTAAGTAAGGAAATATGATGTCTCAATTAACCCACGCTGTAAGAAATAAGATTCAGATCACACGATAATGAAATAACTCATAAACAGAACGCGTAATACATAAAGACAGTAAGATGATAAAAAAATAATGAAATGAACTCACAATAACATGCATGTATCAATTCGATCACATGTTGCAAGAATCAGAAATATAACAAAGAGGAGTAGTTCATGCTGTTAGGGGTCGGGCCCTTAACCACCAACAGGGACTGCTCAAGCTACTTCAGATGATGTGAATGGAACAACAACTTCAATTAATCATTAAACTAGAGAAACATTACAATGGAATCATGTTTTTCAATAACACAACTTTTGATTAAGTTTACAATTCACCAAAGCAACAACCATCCCTCTCTTTTACAAACGTCTCCTTTTATAACCAAAGAGAGGAGAAATTAAATAGTAAATAGTATCTCTCATAACAAAATTAGATTGTTCCTAACCAGTTGATCAAAAATAAAATATATTTCCATCTATCTTTCAACAAGAGCAAGTTGAATTTGGATTTGCAGTTGAGATAATTTGGAGGACGACCACAACAATAAATCTGAGAAAATCATGCTTAAAGAACCTTGTGTTTCTATCAATAGATGTCGAATTTGGGAAAACCATTCTTCAAAAAGTTAATTTGGTCCGTTCGGGACAAAACCCATGTTCCTGATTTTCCAGATTCGTCTTCATTTGCCCAAAATATCAACTGCAAAATTGTCACTTCTTATTCCAGCGAATTTCTGAGTTGGAATATTTGATGATGATTTGGAGATCAAATCTGCAATCTGGAAAATATCTTGGAGGTTAAAATGGTGAGTGTTGGTAAAAAATATATTAATAAACTATCATTGATAAAATTATGCATAATAATCATCCATAAGAGCATAAATCATTATAAAATGGATTTATATGATAAATTATAATAAATGACATGATAAAGAAGAGTAAAAATGGATGAAATAAGTGTTAAAAAGTGGTCGTATTCACGACCTGACACCATGCATAATGATAATCTCAATAAAATCCCTCATAGTATGAAAGGGGATCATCATTGGAGCTGGTTTTCACACCCTCATGTGTGAACAGGGTCATTTGCAAGTGGACAAGGTCACGTTTGACCAAGTCAACAATGCTGGGATAAGAGGTGGAGAACATTTAGAGAAACAATACAATATGAATGGGAAAAGGGTTATTTGGTGGAGGAAGCCCTAAAAAGAGTGGGACCCATGGAGAGGGGGCATTCACTTGTTTAAAAGGAGGGCAAGGTAGCCATTGTTTCTCATGTTATGGATTATTAATCTCATTGTCTATGCAGACATTTTGCATTCTCCTGCTATTTAACAGAGTTATCGGGGGATTTCCTGTTTAGAATTCCTTCTCCTTCTTGAGAGGTCTCTTGAGGGATTGTTCTTCATTCTCCACATTTCTTGGCTCAAGGCCAAAGCCACCTCCTCCAGCTACAACGTTATTTCTGCTCAAGTGTAACATTGTGTTGTAGGGTGTTGTAGTGGAGGACCTCAACATAATTTCCGGAGCTGATTTTCAGAGGAGGGAGTCTTCATTCCTTTGGGAAGCTAGTGAGGAAGGTTTCAACACTTATTTTAGATCTTGGCATTGTTATAGCATCATTTCTCACCTTGACATGATTCATGATTTCTTTGATGGTTTTGGGCACCCATTCCTACAGACTTGGACAAATTCACTTAAAAACAGTGTAAAAATCCCCATACGCGACTATGCCCGTGATTTTCTGCGTGTATACACGAGTCCAGCTAGACTTTTCCGCGTATTCCATTAAAATGATTAAAAAATATATAAAAATTCCCTATTTTCGGGCTGGTTTGATGGTTACTCAGGTAGTTCAACCACCCCAGCACGTGGCCAACTGTTTCCAACTGTTGAAACTAATTGGAGGGAGTATAAAAACCCCTCATGTGTATGGCCTAAGGGAGACAGAGAATTATTGATATTATACTCTGTTGGTATTCCCTATCCAAGTGTGATTCCCCATGCCTCTGCCTTTTCCCAGTTCATTGTAGGAAACCCTTGTTTCCTTGAGATGCACATCCCTTTATATGTCATCTCGTATGCACCAGTTTGGAAGGAGTCTTAGCGAGGCAAGAGCTGGACGGATCCGGACGACGGTCTGTGAAGGCCTTGGAAGGATCAGGTGATCTCTCCACTCGTTACTTTTGTACATGCTATTTATAATACAGAAGTACCATGTTGTTCCCGAAATAAACGTGTTAGTGTATGCTTATATGTATGAGAATATTTGTTATACAAGCATTCATTATGATTTATTTAATGTTTTATATGAATCTCACTAACATTTAGAGTAGATATATGTTGTACAACCAGTTCTTCGTGCTTGTTTCTTCTTGTCTTTCCGGTTAAGAAGGAAGGATGGTTGCTGGGGGTTTGAACCCTGCGGGATCTTCTTCAACCGTAGGACCTACGGGTAACTTTCTCATTCTACTCTATTTAGTTTTTCTGAACGTGCATGGTTGTGTGAGTCTCTGTTAAGTAGCATGCCCCTGCTCTGTGGAGGTTGTAACCCAACGAACCTCTAAGGTGATATTCCCCGAAACAGAACTGGCGACTCCACTAGGGATCACATTCTTGTGATTCTCCTGTTGGGTTGTTTCAGCTGTTTGGTAGGTTGCCGACAATTTTAACTTTCATTTGCAGTCCAGTTTACTTTCGTACAGTCAGTCTAAAGTCCTGGTTTCTTTTCCAGGCTTGTCCTTTTTGTTTTTTCATTATTTACCTTTGCATACGCTCTTTTTTCTGCACACAGTCGTGTATACACGCGAGTTTGTCTAAAGGAACCCGCGTATACGCGAGTTTCCCTTAGCACAAACGCGTATGCACGCTGGTTGCATAACTATGAAGTAGCGTATACCTAGGCAGATTTTGAATTTTTGGGTTTATTGACTTTTTGGTCCTTTCTGGCTGTGGAGGCCTATTTCTACAGTGTCTTTGTACTCATTGGATTGTGAAGGAAGTGGTTTCATGTCTTTTCTCTCTTTCGTTTGATTGAAAACTAGTCTTTTTGGCAAAGTGTTGTTTCTGGTGCTGGCACTTCTGGATTGAGTTCCAAGATCGCTTTCTGAGCATTCTTGGCTGTTCTGCTTTATCAGAACAGAGAGCTTCTTCTCATTTACTCGCTCCTATATTTGTGTTGTGCTTCACATTACGATTTTTTCTCGGTTCTTGATTGGTTTTCTTGAGTCCCATAGGCTAGGTTTTGTTGCAACTTTTGAAGAGTTTTTCTTGCTTCTTCGGAGTTTTTGTTTGCAACGAGTTTGCACTATTTTTCTAGGCTGTCTGGCTGAGTTTTCTTGTCTTCCTTTGCTCTTATTGATCTTGCTACGAGTTAGCCTTATAAGGTTTGGGAGCATTGTTGAAGTTTGTGCTTGAAATTCAGTCTTGTTTGGTTTGGATTTTGATAGTTGTGCTTGGTCTTTTCGAGCTCTTTCTTTATAAAACAAAAAAGCTCAAAAAACATTTTCTTTGCTTTTTGTTTTTGCATTTCAAAGGCTTAAAAAACATTTTCACTTGTTATTTTCTTTTGTTGTTGCATTTTCATTTTCGTTTGCCATAACTTTTGAAGCTTTTGTGAGGTTTCTTGCTTTTAGTTTTTGGCTTGATTTTGAGGAGGAGTTGTCATTTGATTTCTTCTTCTTGTTTTTAAGTGTTTTTGGTGTCCTTATTTTAAGAGTTCTTGATTTCGAGAATTAGCTTTCTGGACAACAAAAGAAGAGTTAAAACTGAAGGACTTTTTGGGAATTTCACTCTACTTTAAGAGATTTGCATCCTAGGATTTACATGCTTGTAGTGATTTGCATTAGGTGCATTTAATCATTTAGTCAATTTCTTAGTTTTTGTGAGTGTGAGTTTGCTTTTTGAAAAGAAAAAATACAATTTTTAGTCTCGTAGAACCTGTATAGAGATTTCTCTTCATCGAAAGACAAAGAATTGCATTTGCATGTAGTTAAGTTTTTATTAATTTATTTTGCGTCAAAACACCATACGTTTCATCTCCATATCCTTGTGACTTAACATAACAGCCATTAAAATGAGCGATTTAATCTAAAATCAACTAGAAATTTTTCTAAGTGTCAATCACCAACTAGCTAGGTTGTAGGGCCTTGGAATAGGTGAGTGGAGAGTTAACTCTCCAAGGCCGCTCAAACAAACATAGAAGTTGATTAATTGAGCGAAATCCAACTCCGTGAGGTGGACTGGGAAAGCTCTCATCCGAGAGTCAAGCGCGAGGGGAAGTGAAGGCTGAGAAGAGGGATACCCCCTCTCCGATTGACTGAATCTGACCTCAAGACCATTCCGCCCAGCTTCTGATACGGATTGGTGCCCATAGTTGCCACTCCTAGGTTCCACACAGGTGAATGTGGGGGGGAATACCCGTGGTACCTGAGGCAGACGTCGCATCACTTTCAGCAGTACTTCTGGGGGGTGCCCTTGTGAAGCTTGGGTACTTGAGCCGGCAAAGGCTGTTGTTAGGAGGTCGGCGTAACTATTTCTGATACCTTCGCTAGTTGTTCTGGGCCCTAATCATCCCAGACTGCTTTCGGGAGGTCCTATACTTCGCTTTCCTGTATTTTGGTGTCCGGTCCTCATCACCCGGAGCGGAAATACTTGGAGGCTGTTTGCTTGACTGTATCTCAGGGATTTTTATTTTAGTGAGTGCTCTTTGCTCCTAGCTTGCCTAGCTTTTCACTTTTTTGAGTCCAATTTAAAATTTATAAAAGTGGCTGATCAAGCACCTTGACGATCGAGGAGAATCCGAGGGTTATCTCCCGAGAGTCCAGAGCCTTCTTCGGGAAGGCGTAGGAGTGATTTAGCAGGTGGTTACCACCCTGTGGCGTCTGACGCAGTGGAGAGAGATCCTCCACAAAGGTCTGAAGGTTTCATAGCTGATTCTGGTGTCGGTTCCGAGAGGAGCGTTCCGCTCACCTCGCGAGTTTTGTTTCCTCAGGAAGAAGATTTTCAAATTGAAGATATACCCAAGCCTCCTGCTACAGGTCCATCTCCTCTTCCTCCTGATTATCCGTTCGTTGTTCAGTACATCGGACCTGAGTCGGAGAGACCGGCGGATCTTCCGTATCATTCTTATCTTTCGATGGCCATGACTAGGAACGCGGCTTCTGTCGTGAGTGCTGCAGGCATTCAGACTCCTGCTTCTGTTGAGGTAGGGGGCACTATTGCTTCATCTTTGATTGCTTCTAGTGCTGCTGTGTTTGGCTCTGGGTTCACCCAAGCACATGTTTCTCATTCTGGTCCCTTTTGTTCAGGGATGCCCTCTAGTGGGAATCCCTCTTTTTCCTTTTCCGCTACTTCAGGTGGATCTACGCCCATGTCTAGCATGGCTAGTGGATCAGCTTCGTTTCAGGGTTTTCCCTTTGGGACTGGACATATTCCTAGTTCCAATCCTTCTTTAGGGTCGTTTCCATTTACATCCCATACCCAGAGTTTCAACCCTTGGTCTGGGGGGCAAAGTTCGACTACTTTTACGGGATGGAATCCTGTCTTTACTACAGCAGGGGCAGGGAATCAGTTTTACGCAGGTCATCAAGGGAATGCTTCTTTCCCTTCATCGAGTGCTTATCAGTCCTTTTCTCCTTTGTCTAATGCTTGGAACCCCTATCACGGGCTCTCCTCTTCATTTAATACTTCAGTCGGGGGAACTGGTCTGGGCTTTGGTAACTCGGCGTGGGGAGGAGGTTCTTCTCCGTTTTCTACGAGTCCTTTCTGGCAGCCTGGTGCCTCATCAAATCCAGGCTATTCTTTTCAGAATGTTGGGAATCCATCCCATCAAGGATGGAATCCTCAGGCTCCACCTCACTTACCTTTTCTGGCAACGTTAAACTTGCCAGATTTTTCGAAGTTCACTAATGACCCGATTTGTTATAGTCCGGGATGGCCTCCGGTCCCGACCAAACTTCCTTCAGACATTCCAAAGTTTGAAGGTAAGAATGGAGAGGATCTGGCAGACCACATCACCAATTTCCACTTATGGTGCTCTTCAAACTCCCTGATCGATGACTCGATTAGGTTGAGATTATTTCAACGCACCCTAACTGGAAATGCTGCCAAATGGTATATCGAGCTCACTGGGGGCAGTTTTGCCACATTTGGAGAACTGGCTGTTACATTTCTAAACCATTTTCAGTTGCCTGTCAGATATGAGGCTGGGACCGAACTCCTGGCTAATTTTAAGCAGGATGAGGCAACTCACATTTCTGATCACATTCAGGAATGGAGGAGAAGGAAAAGGCTTATCAAAGCTCATATTCCAGGAGAATTCCTTGAATGGTTTCTCAAATCCCTGCAGTCAGATATTTCGAAGGATGTATCCCTATCAAGGGTATTTTCCGAGGAGCAGGCCATTTTTAGGGTCGAGCAGCTAGAACTGATCTATTCTCAGTCTGGGGTACTTTATAAGTATTTGCCCAATGCTCCTCGCTCCAAATTGGATCTATCAAAACCTAAGCCCGGTTCGCATGGTGACGGGATTGTCGGATCGGTCTGTAGTGGTGCAGCCAACCTGCTTTCTCAACTGCAGCAGTTGTCTTTACAATCTGCTCCTTCTGGTCAGGCTGTGTCTGCTGATTCATCACCTTCCCAGTATTTGTCCATAAATGATGTCCAAGCTTCTGATCCCAAAGGAAATCAACAATCCGATGGGAAGAAGAAGGGATGAAACAACAAGAATAAGGGAAAGAACGGGAAGGGCAATGCAAATAAAACCAACTAGCATGTTGGTGAGGGTCAAAAGGAGAAAAAGAAAGTGAAGTTTCCATGCAAGCTTTGTGCTGGAGACCATCTCATGCACCTTTGCCCTAAAATTCAGGATGCTCAGCGCCTGTTATCCCAGCAGGGTTCTTCTAGTTCCCAGGCTGTGCTAACAAACCCTTTTCCCCAAGGGCAGCAATTAGTTGTTGGCGCGAACCAAAATCCTGGGGCTTCCTCTGGGGGCACCCAGGAAGGGGAAATTCCATCAAACATTTTTATGATGAGTGCTCACGTGGATATCGCTACGAGATCCCGTGATTATGGCGGAGAGGAATCTTCAAAAGCTAAGGAAGTTCCTGATGCAACTGAGCCGCTTCACATCACGAAGCCTACTGTTGATTCTATGCCTCGGATGCCAAAAGCATCTTCTAAGCGGTCAACGATTAATCCAAATGAGAGGGCTGCCCAGAACTACTCGATTGTAGAAGATCTGGCGCAAAGTCCTTGTGCTATGTCAGCTTTAGAGGTACTCCAGTCTTGTCCGGCTCAGCGCAGTGCTTTGCTCACTGCCATTGGGGCTATTGATCCAAAAAATTCTCTTCTAATTACGTTTGATATGACTAATTTTAAAAAGAGACTCCCCCATCACATGGCTTTTCACATTAAATCGTCGTATCGAAAGACCAATATCTTTCAAACGGTGGTCGATGAGGGTGCTTCCACATGCGTGATGTCTCTCACATGTTGGAAAACAATTGGATCTCCCAAAGCTGTTCCATCTAGCACTGTTCTTACTGCGTTCGATGGTCATTCTCACAGACCCCAGGGTATTGTCCCGGCTTTGCCTATCTGTGTTGGGGGCAAAACTGTTAACATAGAGGTTGAGGTAGTAGTTGCAGCCTTGGACTACAACCTTTTGTTGGGGAGGAACTGGATATATGAGATGGATGCCATTGCATCCTCATTATTTCGAATTGTATGTTTCCCCCACGAAGGGAGGATCGTTACAGTGGATCAACTGGACTGTCCTCCTGTAGACCTGGATGCGCCTTCTGACTCATCTGTTCCTAAGTTGGATAATACTAAGGCACCTGTTGAGAATCTAGGAGTTGGAATGTATTCTTCCCTGATGGGTACTTTCGATCTTCCTCCTCCTATGGTGCATATTAATGCTATTTCATCCTCCAAGGCTCCCCTTCGAAGAGAGTTCTTTTGAACTCATTATTTTTCGGACCCTTGGACCTTACCTTCCCCTACCACCACATTAGCGGAGGGTCAAGTGGGTGGAATGGCATTTCCGATTTCTGCAGCTGAGATTGCATATCAGTCTATTGTTGACACTGCAGAATCCGTTCCAGCTCCTCTTTCAACGGAAGAGTTGGATGGTGATGTGGCTCCGGCTTGGACGCTTAGTTCTTCTTCGGCCCAGGATTGCCTTGATACCACTCTTCCATCTGAAGAGGCAATCCTGGAAGCCATGACTGGTATAGATAGACCGTGGGATGATTTGCATCATCGGTATTACTTCCTACCTGACTTGAACGAAGTTGAAACTAGTTTTCCAAGTCCTCAGTCTCCTGGATCTGTTCACCTAGTCTTGAGCCCTTTAGCACCAACACAGGTTTATGCTGAAGGGAACATGGCTGTGACATCTCCTACTATCCCGGTGAACATTTCCAGGGATCCCAATATTATCGAGAATGTCTTCATTGGAGCTGAATGTTCCCGTGAAGAGGTTCAAATCTATACCGAGCTCTTCAAAGAGTATAGGGATGTATTTGCTTGGTCTTATGAGGAAATGCATGGCATAGACCCATCTATCATTCAGCATGAGATCAAGACGTATGAAAACGCTAAGCCGGTCAAGCAAAAGCTTCGTCCAGTCAATCCTAGGAAGGCAGCAGCTATCAAAGTTGAGGTTGAAAAGCTTCTTAACGCGGGATTCATTTTCCCATTTCCTCTGACTAAATGGGTTTCAAACCCGGTTCCGGTAGATAAAAAGCAAGGAACGATTCGAGTGTGCATCGATTTCAGAGACTTAAATAAGGCATGTCCGAAAGACAATTACCCCACACCATTCATCGATCAGATCATTGACGAGTGTGCCGGTAACAAGATTTTCTCTTTTATAGACGGTTTCTCCGGATATAATCAAATTACTATCCGTCCAGAAGATCAACATAAGACTGCATTTATTTGTCCCTGGGGTACGTTTGCATACAAGAAAATTCCTTTTGGTCTTAAAAATGCTGGGGCTACTTTTCAGCGGGCCATGTCGTACGCCTTCCACGACATCAAAAAGATTATCGAGGCATACTTAGATGATCTAGCTACTCATTCTCGAAAGAGGATGGATCATCCTGGTCACCTTCGGCAAATATTTGAAAGATGTCGTTTTTATAAAATTCGATTGAATCCGAACAAGTGCGTTTTCGCGGTTACATCCGGTCGGCTGTTGGGATTTATCGTGTCTAGGGAAGGGATAAGGGTAGATCCCTTCAAGGTTGAGGCAATACTTCGGTTGCCTCCCCCGTCTTCAATCCGTCAGCTTCAAAGTCTCCAAGGGAAGTCTAATTTTCTTCGGAGGTTTATCGTCAACTATGTTGAGATTACAAAGGGATATATGAGATTGTTGAAGAAAGGAGTTCCTTTTCTTTGGGATGACTACGCTCAACGCTCGTTCGATGCCTTGAAAAAGGCATTAACCTCTACTCCTTTATTGAGTCCACCCGATTATAGCAGAGATTTTCTTTTGTATCTGGCTACAGCAGAATCTACCATTGGTATGGTTCTGGTTCAGGAGGATGATGCTCTGGCTGAGCATGTTATTTACTACCTTAGTCGAGGACTGGTAGGACCTGAACTGCGATACACCCCGATAGAAAAATTAGCCTTGGCAGCAGTCCATGCTGTACAGCGACTCCGGAATTATATTATTCTTCGCAAAACTTATGTCTTGGCGGCTGCCAATCCATTTCAGTTTGTCCTCAGCAGGCGAGTGATTGGGGGCAAATATAATAGATGGATTGTGATATTACAGGAATTCGATCTTGAGTTCATGTCTGCCAAATCCAAGAAGTCATTAGTCTTTGCGGAATTGATCTCCGAGTTGCCCTGTGGAGAGGAGATGATCTATGATGAGTCCTTCCCGGACGAACACTTGTTTTTGATCTCTCCACAAGATCCTTGGTATGGGGATATCATCGTGTATCTCCAGACTGCGAAGTTTCCCTCTTCTTTTTCAAAAGACGAGCGCCGTAAGCTGCGTCACTTAGCTAAAAGTTATCTGATTATTGGTGATGCTTTGTACCGTCGAGGGGTTGATTCAATCCTAAGACGCTGCTTAACTTTCGAAGAAGCTGAGGCTGTGCTTAATGATTCTCACGGAGGAGCTTGTGGGGGTCATTTATCAGGGCTTGCTACAGCCCAAAAGATTTTGCGTGCTGGCTACTTCTGGCCCTCGATTTTCAAAGATTGTATTGAATCGGTCAAGAAGTGTCATCCTTGTCAAGTGTATACTCGAAAAATGCGCGCTCATCCAGCTCCGCTTTTTCCAGTCGTTACTGTCGGACCCTTTACAAAGTGGGGTATGGATTTTACTACTTGTAACCCGCCTTCGGAAAAAGGTCACAAGTACATTATCGTAGCAGTAGACTACTTTACGAAGTGGGTCGAGGCTATGCCTACTTTTGGGAACGATGGTGAGACTGCAGCTCTTTTCTTCTTCAACCAAGTTATCGCTCGTTTCGGTATTCCTAGAGAGATTGTCACTGACCATGGCAGTCACTTTCAGAATAGTATGATGGCTGAGTTGGCTCTCAAATTGGGTTTCCGGCAGGAGCATTCATCTCCATATTATCCTCAGGCCAATGGGCAAGTGGAAGCCGTGAATAAATCCTTGAAGACAATTCTTCAAAGGGCGATTGATAAACATAGATCCAACTGGCATATTATGCTATATCCTGCACTTTGGGCATACAGGACGTCAGTTAAAACTGCAACTGGCTTTACTCCGTTTCAGTTAGTCCACGGGGTGGAATCCGTATTTCCCATTGAATGCGAGATTCCTTCTCTTAAATTAGCTGTTGAGCTTCTTCCTGACACTTCCAGTCTGGCAGAACGACTTCTTCATCTGGAACATCTCGATGAGCAGCGTCGGGATGCCGCCACGATGAATGAAGCGCATAAAAACCGAGTAAAAGTTCAGTACGATAAGGCAGTTAAGCCTAGGGTCTTTTCGGAAGGTGACCTTGTTTTGGTCTATGCCCAAGAAAAGGATGCCCTGGGGGCAGGAAATTTTAAATCTATGTGGTATGGCCCCTATATCGTTAAAAAAGTCCTTAAGAAAGGAGCGTATACCTTGGTTGACTTCGAAGGGAACGAGTTGCCGGAGCCCCGAAATGGGCTCTATTTGAAGAAGTATTATGCCTAGGCTTTGGCCTGGCATATTGCTTTGTATATAGTAGATTTTTGCTTTGTACATATCTGATTGATTTTCGATCTTTGATGAGTTGGTGATATTTTTGATCTGCTTTGGCAGGTTGTGTTGGATGTCATGAGTCATTTTGGTTTCGCCAATGGTGCTAGTAGACACACCCGGAACTTAGCTTCCGCGGCTTGGGTGCTTCATTATCCTTCCGGTCAACTGTTGGTGTCAAGAGGGGTCTGCATTGGTCCTGCTTCCAATAATATAGCAGAATACACTGCAGTCATTCATCTACTCTCGGAGGCAATATCTTTGGGTGTTGATTCGTTGGTAGTTTTCTTGGACTCTCAGCTGGTGGCGTCGCAGTTGAACAACACTTATCAGGTACGAGATCCATTTTTATTATGATTGTTCTTGAGGGTACGTTTGTTACAAAGGTCATTTCAATTTTTAACATTCATTCATATTCCTCGAGCTGACAATTGGTTTGCTGACTCATTAGCTAATCAAGCATTAGATTGGCATATTAATCATTCCATACAATAAAAATTTTAATCATCAAAAACATCATATATTTGATACATTTATCACATCACATCAAATATCGCTGTATATATATCATCGGAGTGTCAAAAAACTTTACAAAATTTGGATCCATAAATGTCGTACAAAACTTGGGCTTATGCCCCATCATGTTCAGTCTCAAAAAAGAATATACAGTCATCTAATATATAATATATGTCTACTCCTGTGGTCCCTGCCCAGAAGTCGTGTTCCTATAGAACGTAACTGCAGTGGCAACTCGGCGGAATAGTCTAACCCAGTCTCGGGGCACTCCTACCACCCGTCTCTGGATGGCTTCCGGTAGATCCTCCACGGCAGCCATAGGGATTTGGTGGGTTAATCCCTCCAAGTTTCTCTGCACAGCCTGGAGAGTCCTATCTGAATCCACAGTATCCGCTTCGCCCCTGCGGCGCTTATGGCGCGGTAGACCCTCACGACGAACTGGTCCAACATCTAAAACATGATAATTTTTAATTGTCAGTCATTATGAATCCAATCAAAAACATGTTTGTTTTTCATTTTTCATACATATTTGAAAAATCCAAAAAAAATTATATAAGTCAAATTTTTTTGCAAAACTTACCGACTACTCCCCATGCCGTGCCTGGTGGAAGAACTAGATCTGGATCTCCACGAAAATCCATCCCGGCATAGGGATAGTTGTCCACTGCGATGATCTGTTCTCCCCACCACAAGAAGAAATCATCGTCCCACGTGGTCCGGGGTACCTCAGTACCCCCCAGTCTCTTCATCATGTCTGCCCAATGGGCAATTCTTGGGTCCCGCGGGCTACTGATAGTAGAGATGACTCTGGGTCTCAAAGCTGGAATCTTCTCAAAGAAGAATGTTGTCAAAATGGTACCGTACCCAAAGTGTTTAGTCTTTGCCTGGCGGATTGAGGTCAGCTGTTGTTTCATGTTCAGTAATAGGGCTGTGCACCAATTGTACACATGAGTCAAACACTCTACAGCTATGCCCATTTGTGTCCTGGACGCCTGATGTAGAGAGGCGGATCCTGCCACTCTGCCGATGGTGAAAAGGAGGATTTTCATATATAAATCCCGTAAATCTTTAATTGCAATCTGTGTCCCAACCTTTTTGGAACCCGGTACGCAGTACACGTGGACATAGTCTTCCACGGTTAACCCTCCCAGGGGCTTCCCGTGTAAGTCTACTGGTTCTCCCCTCCGGGAGAGTCCAGTAATGAAATATATGTCTTCCACTTCAATGCGTACTGGCATCTGATCAATAATGAAGCAATCCTGATCTGGTTCCCAGTAA
This sequence comes from Pinus albicaulis, assembly GCA_034641835.2. Lineage (NCBI taxonomy): Eukaryota > Viridiplantae > Streptophyta > Pinopsida > Pinales > Pinaceae > Pinus > Pinus albicaulis. The sequence continues at coordinate 10,052,726 of CM076583.1, read as the reverse complement.
TTTACGAGCATTTCTAGCAACCGCACATTTCTTTTCATATTTGGCATTTTAAAGAATTTGAACAATCCGCAATTTCGGAGGATATTTTGCGCTGCGCGATCTTGCATGACCTCTTGGTCTATTGCGCTATGCTCACGTTCCCTCCATGAGATGGTCATCCTGAGAAATTTCATCAAATTATGCATTAGCCATGCTTTTTTGCATTCGGACCTGCGCATACGCGGTTTTTCCTTTGCACAGTCGCGTGTATACGTGAGTTTCCTTTAATGAACCCGCGTATGCGCAAGTCCGCATATTTTAGCAAGGGTTTTAAAGCTAAAAATCACTTAATTTTAATTTCCAAATGGACAAAATGAATAAACAGGATGATTAAGGAGCCTACCTGAAGTTTCGCTGAGTTCCGACGGTCGGTTGTTCCTGATTTGACGAAAGAAGTTTTTGCTCCAGAGCACTTTTTCCAAATCAGCTATGCAATAATGAACCAAATGAGAGGTAATTTGTCTATTTATGGCTAAAAAATTGAAAATTTTCACAAAATTTCCTTATGCTTATTTTTTCGATCTATCTTATGCTGTATAACTCGATTGCTTGGAAGTGCCCAGTTTGGTATGTTTTCAGGTACATTTTGACGATTTTGAGATTTTTTCCGATTTTTGATCCATGATTTCCGACTCGTCACGGCAGGTATATGATCTTCACTGGCATATAGGTTAGGGAATCACTTTCCATTGCATCTTGCATACTAGCCTCCATACTGATCACTTGCCTTAGGGTCGATCCCATCAGATCATGAGTAATACACCCATTTCACTCGCCGATTTTTAAATCATGACTTGATGGTAGAGCCTTCCTTTACATGGGCTTCCTAGTTAGTTCCTCGCTATCACTTGTTGCCCATGCTGCTTTTTATGTAGGCTCGGGAGTCCTCTTTAGTCCCGCCATGTCTTCTGTGTTGAAGCTTCATTCTTCTCCTTCATCACTTATCATTTTTATGGCTTATACCCTAGAGGCTCCCTGGTGTCGTTAAGTTGTATTACTGCATTGCATATTGGCTACTTGTTTATCCTGGCCTTTAGCCGGCTTCATTTGGACTCGATGTTTAAGCCAACTTTTGACCTTGACTTTCTGTACAAGTTAACCATTGCATACATTTAGCTATCACGACTTGACACCTTTGTACCCATGGATGGAACGTTCCTCTGAGTATCACTGACCAGTTTCTGCCACCTTGCATTGAGCATAGGATTGTTCCAGTCCTAGGAACTAGTGCATCTGATTTCTTGATACTCGTTCTATGCATTGTACCATAGCATTCTTTTATTATTTTTCAGGCTTATTATGAAAAAGACAAAAAAAATCAAATATAACAAAAAGAGCGGGAACGGGATGTATCTTCATTATTTTGATGGCAACACAGAGTTGCCCTTGAACAAAGCACATATACTTATATATATTTCCTTCATTTGGGATGGTTTTAGTTTTGACCTAGGTTCAGCCTTTACCTTGTTTCACTTGTCAGTTCTCCCCCGGTTGGTTATCTCTTCCAATCATATGGAGAGTTTGTTCTGCCTCCTGCATGACAGAATTTTACAGTGTCACTTTTTACTGCCATGGTCATCACGAGTCGTGCTTTTGTTTAAGGGAAGTCTAACCTGAGTCGGCCATTCTGCGGTGTCTCTTGACTCATTATTCAGTCGGCCTTCCCGGTCTTGTTAGTATCATGTTCTATCACATCAGATGTTTTGGTCTTCCACTCGTGCTAGTTTGAGAAGGTCCCTATTGACTTCTCGCTGGCGGGTTTGTCTCTTATCGACTACGACACATTGCTCTGAGAGCAAACCTAGAGCCACACCTTGGGCCTATTTCCATCATTGATAGGTGACCTCGTGCTCAGCATTTGATCATCATCATGGGTCTTTGACCGAGTGGTTTCCCCCGTGCTCCGACGTCGCACACATTATCACACCCTGGGACCGTGTAGCACTTGAGCTCAGCCTGACCTTATCGGTGGATTTCCTCGCCCGTGCTTTCACTTTTCATTATTGGTTGTCTATATGGCTTCTTCCGTGCTAGCTTCATCTTGTGCATGTCGTGAACGGTATTTCTGCTTGGTTCCGCCACTCGACCGTCCATTCCTTCCAAATCTTGGCCTCGCGGGTCACACTCGCGCCCCGGACCCGATGTGGGACGTTCCTAACGTTCCTTCCTTCCAAAGAGATCTTTTCTCCATCGCACTCCGACCATTGCTCGGGAACAAGGTCTAGAGAGTCTTTGCTTCCGTACCTTAGGCTCGTGGCGCTCACTGCGCGGCGGCACTTGCTACTTCCATGCGGGGATTCATCATTGCCTCCTGATTGGTAGATTCTTTCAAGTGTTCGACTTCAACTCATTCATTCACAATTGTTAGATTGTACTGGGGCACCTTGACGCTCATTATCATTATCAGTGGGTTGTCTCGCGTTGGTTAACGGTATACATCATTGACCGGTAATCCAACGATTTCTCACATGGTCGACTTCAGCTCATTTATTCCCATTGTGTAGAATTGTGCCATCGTGATCGGTGAAGACCTCGGGTTGCATCAGCATTCTTCGGTTCACTTTTGACAGTCCTTTCAGTTTCTGCCAGTGATGTCGTCCACCCTTATATGTTGCAGTTCAGTACAGCAGCATCCTATATGTTGGCTCCCGAGTTGCGTGATTGTACCGTTTGATCCACCTCTTATGATCTGGTACTTGGAGATTCAGTTACTTATTTGATCAGACATCCAGTTGCACCATTTTTTATCAGCTTTCTATATGTGATACTTGGACATTGATTCAGACTTACACTTCCAGGCCATGCTTAGATGATTCATTGTGTACTTTCAGTTCAGCTATACTTGTATACATGTTGGATCTATTCACTACTTTCTATATGATGTATTTTTGACTGAGTCTGGGTATGCCCGCCTCAGCATGAGTTGACTCTCTGTTTTCTTTCATTGGTTTTTGGCAGGCTGAAATCTGGTGAAGTCCTCTCTTGTCCTTGCGAAGTTCTTTCTATGTGCATAATACATTTCGGCCATCATGTACCCCTTATGACCTCATATATTAGGGGGCATCTGTTATAGCATCATTTCTCACCTTGACATGATTCATGATTTCTTTGATGGTTTTGGGCACCCATTCCTATAGAATTGGACAAATTCACTTAAAAACAGTGTAAAAATCCCCATACGCGACTATGCCCGTGATTTTCCGCGTGTATACGCGAGTCCAGCTAGAATTTTCCACGTATGCGATTAAAATGATTAAAAAATATATAAAAATTCCCTATTTTCGGGCTGGGTTGATGGTTACTCAGGTAGTTCAACCACCCCAGCACATGGCCAACTGTTTCCAACTGTTCAAACTAATTGGAGGGAGTATAAAAACCCCTCATGTGTATGGCCTAAGGGAGAGAGAGAATTATTAATATTATACTCTGTTGGTATTCCCTATCCAAGTCTGATACCCCGTGCCTCCTGCACTTTCCCAGTTCATTATAGGAAACCCTTGTTTCCTTGAGATGCACATCTCCCTATATGTCATATCGTATGCACCAGTTTGGAAGGAGTCTTAGCGAGGCAAGGGCTGGACGGATCCGGACGACGGTTTGCGAAGGCCGCGGAAGGATCAGGTGATCTCTCCACTCGTTACTTTTGTACATGCTATTTATAATACAGAAGTACCATGCTGTTCCCGAAATAAACGTGTTAGTGTATGCTTATATGTATGAGAATATTTGTTATACAATCATTCATTATGATTTATTTAATGTTTTATATTAATCTCACTAACATTTAGAGTAGATATATGCTGTACAACCAGTTCTTCGTGCTTGTTTCTTCTTGTCTTTCAGGTTAAGAAGGAAGGATGGTTGCTGGGGGTTTGAACCCTACGGGATCTTCTTCAACCGTAGGACCTACGGGTAACTTTCTCATTCTACTCTATTTATTTTTTCTGAACGTGCATGGTTGTGTGAGTCTCTGTTAAGTAGCATGCCCTTGCTCTGTGGAGGTTGTAACCCAACGAACCTCTAGGGTGATATTCCCCGAAACAGGCATCAAGCCGACTCATTCCCATGCCCCTACAGCACAATTTTCTTCAATGACTGCGTTATTTCTAGTGAGAAATAACTGTGGTGCTTTGCAGATATGTTTGGAGGGTGAGATCTTAGGTGAGAGAATCAATCTTTCACTTTAGAGATCCATTGGAGGAGTTATTTTCATTGGATGCATCATCTTTAGACTTCTCCACTTATTTCTAGTTCTTCAGTTGCTGCTGCTACCCAACAACTCCGACATTTTGCAGATTTTGTATATTGCAGCCAATCCTTCCAGGATTGGCTTGAGGTATTCTTTGGGAGCTGAGATCTTCACTCTGTATGTTGTATGGGCCATATAATTGTATATCCATGTATTTTGCATATGTTAACATGCAGTTACTCTTATAAAACTGTGCAGTCACAGCTAGGTACATTTGTGTAGCAGTGGTTTTATCATGATTTATGTACTTGTCTCTTGAGGCTGAGTATTGCTTATCTTGAGTAGAATTTTCCTCAAGATCTTGTATTCATTTTTTGCTGCTATTTCCTAATAAGATGGCTATGGATTTTTCTCACATCTCTATGAGTTGAGTGTCACTGCTACTCCATTGTTGTGTTTGCATATTGCTGGATCTCCAACTTTAGAATATCTTAAGATATTCTCATTATGGTAGAATTTCCCTAATTTTGGATATTACAATCAACAACAAGTTCTCCAACTTGTAAAGGATAACCTAAATTTGGTACAAAATTGAGTGAAACAATAGGCAGATTAACATCACAGCGAGAGAAGTTTTGATGTAGGATAGTGGGTATTTTTATGGCTACAACCATACAAACAAATGTCCCCCAAGCAAGCTAAGAAGGATACTAAATTATTGCCAAAGTACTATGGTCCTTACAAGGTGTTGCAAAATATTGGTACTGTGGCATACAAATTGGAGCTTCGTACTTCTTCGCGAGTACATCTAATTTTCCATGTTTCATGCTTAAAGAAAGTTATAGGAGCCAAAATTCAAATTCAAACAATATTTCCATAACTTGATGAGGAAGGAAAAATCATATTGGAACATGAAGCAGTCGCAGAAACAAGAACTCGACAGCTACAAAATCGATCAATTTCAGATTATCTCATCAAGTGGAAAAACTTAGCCACTGAAGATTCTACATGGGAGGATGAGAATTTTATACAGAAGCATCTTAAGCTACTCAAGTGTTGAGGACAACACTTTTTTGAAGGAGAGGGGCATGTTAGGTCCCTATACTACTAGTGTAGTCCCTTATTGTTACTAGTGTAGCCCCCTTATTGTTATCGTTGTACTCTTGTAACTCCCATATTGTTATTATTGTGCCCTTACATTATTATTATTAGGTCGGGTAGGATTATATTGTGACCCCATGGACTCCTATATATAGAAGGAGGTTTTTTCAATTGTGTCATCCAATAATTGTTCATTTATGTAATGTAACAGAGGTTGCCCCCTCAAAGTGGCTTATTTCTAAGGAATTGATCTCTCTTTTCTTCTATTTTTGGAGTTGGTTTCATAACACATTTATTATGGTTGTGGTGTATGTGCTTGTTGCATTCATGTTGTGTTGCCCATGGTGGAAGTGGTGTCACCATTGAAGTGTTGATGGTGTTTTTTTCACATGATTTCATGAGCGTATGATTGGTTATGTGTTGCTCATGCAACAACATAAAATTTGAAACGAGAGCGGAAACGAGTACCAGCTTTTTTTGTGGTAAAAAGTCATCTGATTTTGAAAAGTGTTGATTGAGAATACTCTTAATTTTTTTTATCATGTTTTTGACACATTAAATTTTCTTATGTACCAAGTATAAACATTTTTTAAAAATGTTTGTGATTTTTATGTTAATTTTGAAAAATGTTGACGCTAACATCATGCCCTTTGTTTGGAAGACTTATTTTTTACCTTAATTTTTCTAATGTATTAAATGCTAATAATTATTTTCTAAATTTAACAATTTTGGAGGTAGTCATCTTCTTCCTCTACACTTACACAATTTTTTAAGTGTTTTTAGGTTTTTTTTTTTTTTTTTTTTTGTAATGAGATATTTTTTTTTTGCAGTGTTAAAGAAAAGGGAAAAATTTTAAAGTTTTGATCTTCTATCTAATTATACATTGTTAAATAATATTTCATTGCACATGAAATAATTGTCACTAAAAAAACAAGATTTTTTAACAATTTACATAAAAATAGACATTTTGAATATAGATATAACTAAAAAGATACACATTTTGAGTATTTTTTGCTAAAAGTGACATGTCAAATAAACCATTTTTATAGGAAAAAATTAACAAAAAACTATAAAAATTAGCAATTTTTATGAATTTTATGTCAAAAATGAATAATAATAATATTTGTTTTTTCAAAATTAAATGATTCACATAAAAATGAAGTGAAAATCGCATTATACAAATCGTAAACATATAATAACAACAATTGAATACTTATTATTCTCATAAAATGTCAAAGTCAAAACATTACAAGTATAACTTATGAATAGTTACAAAAATTGAGCTTCATTTGGAAGCTTAACTAAAATTTAATCAATAATATCACATAACCCAAACCATCCTCATCTTCAAGAGTTTCATTATTGTCTTCTTGCACAATATTTTCATTATTGGCTTCAGTTTGATCATTTTCCTCTTCTGATGGATCTTTGATATCTGTGAATGTCCAAAAGTATGTTGTTCCAATCATTCCATCTAATGGTGGTTGAGGTTCCTTTGTATTTTTTGTCACACAAGATTCATTAAAATCCCCTTTCCTCAAAACAACTTCTTACATTGCATCTTGAAGAAATTGAAGACCATTAATTCTTTGGTGAATCAATTTGCATTGTACTGCATCTTTCTCAATGGAAATGAAATTTATTCCTTTTTGTAAGCAACATGCTAGTGTTGTTCCTAATTATCCAGTACAAAAGAAAAAATTTAGTAAAATAGTATAAACACAAAAAAATAAAAAACAAAAATAGTGAAATCCATTTTTCTATAATAAAACTTACGTGATCTTGGAAATAAATCCAAAACCGAATGTCCTTCATTTGAACATAAATCTAAAATATAGTTACTCAATGACTGTGGTTTTTTATATATGTTAACTATATCTCATTTTGCTTCTTTATATTGTTATGTTAGTTTTTCTACAATAGCATCATGGACTAGTACTTGTCTATGACTCTTTCCATTTACTTGATTGAAAAGAATAGGCTTATAGCTATCATCCTTTGTCAAACTTTCAACATGAATGAACTCATAGTCACTTTAATTGGTTAATTTCCACAACAAATAAGATTTTAATTTTTCTTGTAACATGAAATAGTAAAATTTCAATTAAATTGTACATAAATGATTTTTTAACATTAATCAAACATAAAATTTCAATGTCTCACCATGTAAGCTATATCCTTGAAGTTTGTTTTCCCTTGAAGCTTGATAATAACAACCCCAATTGTGTGTTTGAATGAAATTTCACAAATCTCCAGAATGGTGATGTTGGGTTTTCTGGAAATCTCACAACCACTTAACTAAAAGCTTGATGAGTATAAGGGTCACTATCATATTCAATGTTTGAGATATTGAAACCATGAGGAATATCTGCAATAACAAGGGAATAATCCCTTTTAGGTATGAGTTTTGAAATGTATTCACAATCACTTGATATTATTTGATATTGGATAGTATGGAGCCCATTCCAAATGAAATGATTAAAACTTGGATCAAGTTCAACATCACTAAGACATTTTCTCATCTTTTCCATTTTAATTTTTTTCAATAAAGATTCGGAAACTATCCAATGCTCCATTTGCATCCTTTTTCATCTTTAATGAAATAAAAAAATATATTTATAAGCTATAAAATAAAAATAATATACATATGAATAGAAATGAATGTATAAATCAACATACCTTTTTAAATGAAAGATAAAAATATTTTAGCACTGATGTAGAACTTGAATCTGGGTAGTTGCGTACAACATCATCCAAAATATATTCATTCAAAAAGTAAGTCATTTATTCTTGTATTCTCGTATAAACCATGTGATGTTGGGTGTGGAGCCTGATTATCTTGTTTATTTTGTATCACAGTGTTGGACCACTGTACTTTAATGGGGCGGCAACGCTACTTGAAATTAAACGATGCTTGGGGGGTCCAGGGGGGGCGACTATGACTTTATGAAGCCCCCCCTTGGCTGGGGGTTTGGGGGGCAGTGCCCCCGAAGCTAAAAATAGATGTAAAATTTCCTTTTAAAAGTATAGTAATTTCTAGTCAATCTGGGCCGTTCATTAGGCGGATGATCTGACGGTAGAAGTTATGTTTAGCTTAGGGTTTTTTGAGCTAAAAGGAAACCCTCGCTTGTATGAAGGTATTGTATTGTGGCTGTGTATTTTATGTGTATTCTCGGAGCGAGAAATAGATAGGGAGACTGTGAGAGGGAACATAGGACATTACAGCGGATTTGTTGTAGGTTGTGTCTCTTCATTTTGTTGGATAATAGAAAGGAAGGACTGGCTATTTAGGGTGGATGTAGCCCAAACTGGGTGAACCACGTATATCTGTGTCTCTCTGGTTTTATGTGTTTTGTGTGCTTGTGTTTTCCGCATATTTTATGTGTTTCATTGCTCTGTAATATTTAATTTTCTAACAACTGGTATAAGAGCCGAAGGTCTATTTGGTTGATAAACTCATAGGAAAGAAGGGTTCCTAGTTCGAGTGGGAGAAATGGAGGAAGATAGTAAATTTAGGGTTGAGAAATTTAATGGCCAAAACTTCCCACTGTGAAAGATGCAGATGGAAGATTATATGTATCAGAAAGATCTATACCTACCATTGAGCAGAAAAAAAAAGAAGCCGACGGCTATGACAGACGTAGAATGGGAAATTCTGGATAGAAAGGCACTCAGAATAGTACGGCTATGCCTCGCAGTGTCGGTAGCCTTCAATATTTCGAAGGAAACAACAACAGAGGGTTTGATTAAGGCATTGGCGAAACTATATTAAAAACCCTTGGCCTCAAACAAGGTATTTATTATGAAACGATTATTTAATATGAAGATGTTGGAAGGTGGATCTGTTGCAGACCATTTAAATGATTTTAATACAGTTACGAGTAAGTTAAGTTCTGTAGGGGAAAAGTTTGATGATGACATTAGAGCTCTCTTATTTTATTTTTTCATTGCCAAAAAGTTGGAATGGTTTAGTTATGGCCATTAGTAACTCTATCTCTGGATCTAGTACTTTAAAGTTTGATGATGTTGTCAACACTATCCTTGGTGAGGAAATCCGATGGAAAAGCTCTAGTGAGACATCGGGTAATGTTAGAAAATTATATATTACAGAGAAATGAAACACATAAAATATGCAGAAAATACAAGCACACAAAACACATAAAACCAGAGAGACATAGATATATGTGGTTCACCCAGTTTGGGCTACGTCCACCCTGAACAGCCAATCCTTCCTTTCTATTATCTAGCAAAATGAAGAGGCACAACCTACAGCAGATCTGTTGTAATATCCTCTGTTCTCTCTCACAGTATCACTCTATGTTTCTTGCTCTGAGAATACACATATGACACATAGTCGCAATACAATACCCTCATAAAAGTGAGGGCTTACCTTCTAGGGAAAAAAACCCTAAACTAAACATAACTTCTATCGTCACATCATTTTCCTAATGAACGGCCTAGATTGACTAGAAATTACTATATTTTTACAAGGAAATTTTACATATGTTTTTAGCTTTGAGGGCGCTACCCCCAAAACCCCCCGCCAGGGGGGGGCTCCCTAAAGTCGTTGTCGCCCTTCCTGGACCCCCCATGATAGCGATTAATTTATGGGTAGTGTTGCTACCGCATTTAAGGTACAGGGGTCCAATGCTATGATACAAAGTAAACAAGATAATCAGGCTCCACACCCAACAATCTCCCACTTGGAGACTGATTATAGCAACTCCACCACTACAATTTCTCGACAAGGACTCCTCTTTGGACCTGGATATTTCTCATCTTCATCTTCATCCTTGAAGACCAATTGAAACTGAGCACGTTCTTAGTTTCTCCCTGGTTACAACTTTTGTTAGCATACCTGTAGGATTCTGGCTAGTGTGTATCTTTTCCAGCTTTAAGTCTCCATCTTCCAATACTGACCGTATGAAATGGTACTTGAGATGTATGTGTTTAGTCCTGGAATGAAATATTGAGTTCTTTGCAAGATGAATGGCACTTTGGCTATCACTGTATAGCGTGCCCATATCATGCTTCTTACCCAATTCATCCATAAACCTTTGTAACCAAATCATTTCTTTACTAGCCTCTGTAGCAGCAACATACTCTGCTTCTGTTGTTGAAAGTGCAACAACACTTTGGATTTTTGAAACCCAATTGACAGCTGTTCCACCTACAGTAAATACATATCCTGTAGTGCTCCTCCTATTATCTCTGTCACCTGCCATATCTGCATCAACATATCCATGTAGAGCAATGTTTGAACCACCAAAGCATAATGCTTGATTTGTGGTACCTCTCAAATATTTGAGAATCCATTTTACTGCCATCCAATGTTCTTTTCCTGGATTGTTCATGTACCTGCTTACAACTCCCACTGCATGTGCAATATCAGGCCTTGTGCAGACCATTGCATACATTAAGCTTCCAAGTGCTGATGCATATGGAACTTTAGACATATATTCCATTTCTTCATGGGTCTTGGGGCAGATCTCCTTACTAAGTTTGAAATGGCTAGCAAAAGGTGTACTAACTAGTTTTGCATTCTGCATATTAAATCTCTTCAACACCTTTTGTATGTACTCATTCTGAGACAGTGTTAATTTGTGATTTTTTATGTCTCTAGTTATCCTCATACCAAGGATTTGTTTTGCAGCTCCCAAATCCTTCATTGCAAATGAATTTGGAAATTTTCTTTTGAGCACATTTATTTCCTGCATATTAGACCCTACAACAAGCATGTCATCTACATACAATAACAATATTATATAGGTGCCATCATTTTGCCTTTTTAGATAAACACAATGATCAGAGTGACATCTAGTATAACCTTGTTCAGACATAAACTTGTCAAATTTTAGATACCACAGCCTTGGCGCCTGTTTTAAGCCATACAAGATCTTCTTTAACATTCACACCAATTTTTCTTTCCCTTTTACCTCATATCCTTCTAGTTGCTGCATGTATATCTCTTCCTCCAAATCTCCATGGAGAAATGTTGTATTTACATCTAACTGTTCAAGATGTAAATCTTCCACTTCTACAAGACTTAAGATAGTTCTGATTCAAGTCATCTTAACAACAGGAGAAAATATTTCATCAAAATCAATACCTTTCTTCTGTGAAAACCCCTTCACCACAAGTCTAGCTTTGTACATCTGTTTTCCTCCATCTTCTTCCTTCAGCCTGTAAACCAATTTATTTTTCAATGTAGTTTTACCTGCAAGCAACCTAACTAAGTCCCAAGTCTCATTATGCATTAAGGAGTCCATCTCTTCTTCCATGGCTATCTCCCACTTCTTCTTTCTTTCAACCCGCATTACTTCTTCATAACATTTGGGTTCACCAGAATCAGTCAGCAATAAATAATATAATGAAGGAGAGTATCGTTCAGGGGGTCTACTTATCATGGTAGATCTTCTAACACCACTTTCAGGTGTTTGAGGTGCCTGTTGCTGTTGTGGTGGTTGCTGCTGCTGTTGTTGTTGATTATTATTATTTTCAAGCACCTTTACTTTTTTAGTTATCTAATCAAGAACTGTGTATTCCTTGCTTTCTTTTCCTTGTTTATTTTCCTGCAACTGATTCTTATACAAGACCTTTTTATTGAATATTACATCTATGATCCTAATGATTTTGTGATTTTCATAACCATATAAGCGATAACCAAAATCATTAACACCATATCCAATAAAGGTACATTTCTTTGATTTTTCCTTAAGCTTTGTTCTATTTTCATTATTAATATGGACAAAGGCCTCACAACCAAAAGGCTTTAAAAAAGAGTAGTTTACCTTTTTACCTATCCATGCTTCCTCTAGAATACCACCATCAAAGGAACTTGAAGGCCTTCTGTTTATTAGATAAACAACAGTGTCTACACCATTTGCCCAAAATTGTAAAGGCAATCCCGCATTCAATCTCATGCACCTTGCACGCTCCATTATTGTTCTGTTCATCCTTTCTCACACACCATTTTCTTGTGGTGTTCTTGGAACTGTCTTCTCTCTATGAATTCAATGCTTTGAACAGTACCTATCAAACTCTTTACTGCAATATTCACCTCCATTGTCTGATCCGAGACACTTCAACTTCTTTCATGTCTCAATCTCAACCAAAGCTTTCCATTTCTTGAAAGTATCAAATACATCAGATTTATTCTGAATACAATAAATCCAGGTTTTTATAGTTACATCATCAATAAAAGTAACATAATAACGAGAGCCACCAAAAGATGATACCTGAGCAGGTCCCCATACATCTGTATGCACAAGCTCTAATTTTTCGCTCTTCTTTTCTTTCCCAACTCTAAGAAATCTGACTCTCTTCTGTTTTCCATAAATGAAATTCTCACAGAAATCCAAATCAACATTCTTTAAACGTGGAAACAAATTTCTTGAGTGAAGAATCTTCATCCCCTTCTCACTCATGTGTTCGAGCCTATGATGCCATAATGCTACATCTACTCCTTTGGAAGTTAAAGCATTAACAAAGTTAGAAATACCATTGCATAAATACAATGTACCAACCTTTTCTCCTTTTGCTATTACCAAGGCTCCTTTGGTGACCTTCCAAGCTTTATCTGTGAAAGTTGTAACACAAACTTCACCGCCTAACTACCCTATTGAAATCATATTTTTCTTTAGATCTGGAACATGCCTTACCTCCTTTAATAGCGATTGGTTTCCATTCTGCTGTTTTACAAGAACCTTACCCATTCCAACAATTTTATAGGGTTTATCATCACACAAACGAACTTGTCCAAAATCTCCTTGAACATAGTCATGAAAATAATTCTTATCAGGTGTGGCATGGAATGAAGCCCATGAATCTACAACCTAAGAATTAGTAACATTTTGGAAAGAATGAATCAAAGCATCTTGTAACACATCACCTGTCACATTCACTTCATGATTGTTTTCTTTTTGTGTGTCTCCTTCTTTTCCCTTCCAAGATCTATAGTCTTTCTTTAAGTGTCCTTTCTTTTAGCATTTCCAACACACTATCCTCGATATGGACTTGGATTTTCCTTTCCTTGATTTACTGTGATATCCTGAGCTCTTTCCTCTTTCCATTCTTCTTCCCCTAGACTTTGAACTCAAAGCATTACCCGATGTCTCAGCAGAGCTTTTCCATTGCATTTCCTCGCTAAGGATAGCACCGACAACATCATCAAACTTTAAAGTACTAGATCCAGAGACAGAGTTACTAATGGCCATTACTAAACCATTCCAACTCTCTGGCAATGAGCACAAGAATAACAGAGCTCTAACTTCATCGTAAAATTTTACCCCTACAGAGCTTAACTGACTGGTAACTATATTAAAATCATTTAAATGGTCTGCAACAGATCCACCTTCCGACATCTTCATATTAAATAGTCGTTTCATAAGAAATACCTTTTTTGAGGCTGAGGGTTTTTCATATATTTTTGCCAACGTCTGCATCAAACCATCTGTTGTTGTTTCCTTCGAAATATTGAAGGCGACTGACACCGCAAGGAAGAACCATACTGTTCAGAGTGCCTTTCTATCGAGAATGTTCCATTCTGCATCTGTCATGGCTGCCTACTTCTTTGTTTTTCCACTCAATGGTAGGTACAGATCTTTCTGATATGGATAATATTCCATCTGCATCTTCCACAGTGGGAAGTTTTGGCTATTAAATTTCTTGACCCTAAACTTACCATCTTACGCCATTTCTCCCACTCGAACTAGGAACCCTTCTTTCCTACGAGTTTATCAGCCAAATATATCTTCGGCTCTGATACCAGTTGTTAGAAAATTATATATTACAGAGAAATGAAACACATAAAATATGTGGAAAATATAAGCACACAAAACACATAAAACCAGAGAGACACAAATATATGTGGTTCACCTAGTTTGGGCTACGTCCAACCTAAACAGCCAGTCCTTCCTTTCTATTATCAAGCAAAATGAAGAGACACAACCTACAACAGATCCACAGTAATATACTCTGTTCTCTCTCACAGTCCCCCTCTATGTTTCTCGCTCCGAGATTACACATACAATACACAGCCACAATACAATACCCTCATAAAAGCGAGGGGTTGCCTTCTAGGGAAAAAAAACCTAAACTAAACATAACTTCTACCGTCAGATCATTTGCCTAATGAACGGTCCAGATTGACTAGAAATTACTATACTTTTACAATGCAATTTTACATCTGTTTTTAGCTTCGGGGGCGTTTCCCCCGAAACCCCCCACCAAGGGGGGCTCCATAAAGTCATTGTCGCCCCCCATGGACCCCCCATGACAATGATCAATTTATGGGCAGCGTTGCCGCCCCATTTAAGGTATAGGGGTCCAATGCTGTGATACAAAGTAAACAAGATAATCAGGCTCCACACCCAACAGGTAATGCTTTGAGTGCGGAGTCTAGGGGAAGAAAAATTGAAAGAGGAAAGAGCTTAGGATATCGCAGTAAATCAAGGAAAGGTAGATCCAAGTCCAGATCATGGATAACATGCTGGAAATACAGAAATAAAGGACACCTAAAGAAAGATTGTAGATCTTGGAAGGTAAAATAAGGAGATGCACAACAAGAAAATTATCATGAAGCAAATGTGACATGTGATGTGTTACAAGATGCCTTGATTATTTCTTTCAAAAATTTTACTGATTCCTGGGTAGTAGATTTAGGGGCTTCATTCCATGCCACACTTGATAAGAAATATTTCCATGACTATGTTCAAGGAGATTTTGGACAAGTTCATTTGGGTGATGATAAACCCTATAAAGTTGTTGGAATGGATAAGGTTCTCGTAAAACAGCAGAATGGAAACCAATGGCTATTAAAGGAGGTAAGGCATGTTCCATATCTAAAGAAAAATATAATTTCAACAGAGTAGTTAGGCAGTGAAGGTTGTGTGACAACTTTCATAGATAAAACTTGGAAGGTCACCAAAGGAGCCCTGGTAATAGCAAAAGGTGAAAAGGTTGGTACATTGTATTTATGCAATGGTATTTCTAATTCTATTAATGCTTTAACTTCCAAAGGAGAAGATGCAACATTATGGCATCATAGGCTCGGACACATGAGTGAGAAGGGGATGAAGATTCTTCACTCAAGAAATTTTTTTCTGGGTTTAAAGAATGTTGATTTGGATTTATGTGAGAATTGCATTTATGGAAAACAGAAGAGAGTCAGATTTCTCAGAGTTGGGAAATAAAAGAAGAGCAAAAAATTAGAGCTTGTGCATACAGTGTATGGGGACCTGCCCAGGTATCATCTCTTGGTGGCTCTCATTATTATGTTACTTTTATTGATGGTGTAACTAGAAAAAATCTGATTTATTGTATTCAGAATAAATATGATGTATTTGATACTTTCAAGAAATTGAAAGCTGTGGTTGAGATTGAGACATGAAAGAAGTTGAAGTGTCTCAGATCAAAAAATGGAGGTGAATATTGCAGCAAAGAGTTTGATAGGTACTATTCAGAGCATGGAATTCGCAGAGAGAAGATTGCTCCAGGAACACCACAAGAAAATGGTGTGTTGGAAAGGATGAACAGAACAATCATGGAGCGTGCAAGGTGCATGAGATTGAATGCAGGATTGCCTTTATAGTTTTGGGCAGATGCTGTATATACTTTTGTTTATATAATAAATAGAGGGCCTTAAATTTCCTTGGATGGTGGTATTCGAGAGGAAGTATGGACAGGTAAAAAGGTAAACTACTCTTTTTAAAGCCTTTTGGTTGTGAGCCCTTTTTCCATATTAATAAAGAAAATTGAACAAAGCTTGAGGCAAAATAAAAGAAATGTACCTTTATTGGATATGGTGTTAATGATTTTGGTTATCTCTTATATGATTATGAAAATCAAAAAATCATTAGGAGTAGAGATGTAATATTCAATGAAAAGGTATTATATAAGAATTGGTTACAGGAAAAAGAAAACAAAGAATACATAGTTCTTGATGAGATCAAAGAAAAAGTAAAGGTGCCTAAAAATAATAATAATCAATAGCCACAACAACAGCAACCACCACAACAGCAACAAGCACCTCAAACACCTAAAAGTGGTGTCAGAAGATCTATTGGGATAAGTAGACCCCCTGGATGATACTCTCCTTCATTATATTATTTATTGTTGACTGATTCCGGTGAACCCGAATGTTATGAAGAAGCAATGTAGGTTGAAAGAAGGAAGAAGTGGGAGCTAGCCATGGAAGAAGAGATGGACTCCTTAATGCATAACCAGACTTGGGACTTAGTCAGGTTGCCTGCAGGTAAAACTACATTGCGGAATAAATGGGTTTATAGGTTGAAGGAAGAAGATGAAGAAAAACAGAGGTACAGAGCTCGACTTGTGGTGAAGGGGTTCATACAGAAGAAAGGTATTGACTTTGATGAAATATTTTCTCCTGATGTTAAGATGACTTCAATCAGAACTATTCTAAATCTTGTAGCAACAGAAGATTTACATCTTGAACAGTTAGATGTAAAGATAACATTTCTCCATAGATATTTGGAGGAAGATATCTATATGGAGCAAACAAAATGATATGAGGTCAAAAGGAAAGAAAAATTAGTGTGCAGGTTAAAGAAGAGCTTGTATGGCTTAAAACAGGCTCCAAGGTAATGGTATCTAAAATTTGACAAGTTTATGTCTGAACACCGTTATACTAGATGTCACTCTGATAATTGTGTTTATCTAAAAAGACAAAATCATGGCAGTTATATTATATTTTTATTGTATGTAGATGACATGCTTGTTGCAGGGTATAACATGCAGGAAATAAATGTGCTCAAAAGAAAATTGGAAAATTCCTTCGCAATGAAGGATTTAGGAGCTGCAAAACAAATCCTTGGTATGAGAATAGCTAGAGACAATAAAAATCACAAATCAACACTGTCTCAAAATGAGTACATACAAAAGGTGTTGAAAATATTTAATATGCAGAATGAAAAACTAGTTAGTACACCTTTTGCTAGCCATTTAAAAGTTAGTAAGGAGATGTGCCCAAATACCTAAGAATAAATGGATTATATGTCTAAAGTTCCATATGCATCAACAGTTGGAAGCTTAATTTATGAAATGGTCTGCATAAGGCCTCATATTGCACATGCAATGGGAGTTGTGAGCAGGTACATGAACAATATAGGAAAAGAACATTGGATGGCAGTGAAATGGATTCTTAGATATTTGAGAGGTAGAACAAATCAAGCATTATTCTTTGGAGGTTCAAACATTTCTCTACAGGGATATGTTGATGCAGATATGGCAGGTGACAAAGATAACAGGAGGAGCACTACAAGATATGTATTTACTGTAGGTGGAACAACTGTCAGTTGGGTTTCAAAAATCCAAAGTGTTGTTTCACTTTCAACAACAGAAGTAGAGTATGTTGCTGCTACAGAGGCTAGTAAAGAAATGATTTTGTTAGAAAGGTTTATGGATGAATTGGGTAATAAGAATGATATGGGCACGTTATACAGTGATAGCAAAAGTTCCATTCATCTTGCAAAGACTCAACATTTCATTCCAGGACTAAACACATACTGCTCAAGTACTATTTCATACAATCAGTATTGGAAAATGGACAGTTGAAGCTGGAAAAGATACACACTAGCCAGAATCCTGCAGATATGCTAACAAAAGTTGTGACCAGGGAGAAACTGAGAATATTCTTAGTTTCAAATTGTCTTGAAGAATGACGATGAAGATGAGAAACAGCCAGGTCCAAAGAGGAGTCATTATCTAGCAAATGAAGGAGCGATGCAGTTGCTACTATCAGTCTCCAAGTGGGAGATTGTTGGGTGTGGATCCTGATTATCTTGTTTATTTTGTATCACAGCGTTGGAACCTTTGTTACACAGTAATTTGTCACTGTCCCTACAATTCCTCGTCCCGCACATTGGAGGGCCTTTTCCGTGACCTGTGAGCAGTGACATAACCTGAAACCACTTTCATGGCATCCCCCTTCACAAGGACAATCATTCGTCTGAAGAAAGTTTCCTTGGAAAAACCCTAAAAACTGATCTTTTGGCTTTGGCGCGACTAGCCAGTTCAGCCCTCGCGCCAATGGGGAAAATCCACCAAAGAAGGCATGCCAACTGGCACTTTGTCCCAGTGTATTGCTCGCACCAAGCTTAATAAAGATTATTTTTTTAAAATAAATGGCGGAATCTTGATTTCAACAAACTCCTGAACGAGTCTCTAAAATGAGTTGGGAGGTTTGGCTCCGGATCTCCATGTATGGGAGGTGGTTTCCACCTATCATGGAAGCTTCCTTGAGGATAAGGCCAATATCACAATTGTAGGGATCCCAACTCCCCTTCCACCATCTATATAAGCTTGCCATTTTCCCTTAGCGAGCTAGTATCCTTAGTGGTCATAGAAGCAAGAGCCGAATCTATAGCAAGGAGACTATCACCAGACAGCCTTTTAGAGCCAAGACAAAGAGAGAGAGCTTTGTCCCATTCGCGAAGAGCTTCATTGAGATGTGCTCCACTGTCGACCCTGTCGAAGGAAGATCCAACATCAAAGCCTTGGGTTGTATCTTTCTTTCATTATTATTAATGATAAGCGACTTTGATTATGGTTTCATTCATGTGTCTTTGTCTTTGATGCAATGAATTACATCCTCTCTGACTGATGTATAGTTACAAGATTTATATTCTATGTTGTGTATCATCATGTTTCTTCACATGTGTGTAGGTGTTTGGATGCGCTAAGCGAAAGGATTGTAATTTTCCAAAGCTGAGGACGGGAAGCGTCATCCTTCTTTTTACGACCATCGCGTAGGATCTGAGGTAGGAAAATTGTTATGTTTTTTCATTTTTGTAAATATAAACCTACATCACTGCGTGTCTGATTGTTGCTAGACCTGATCTGGGTTAGTAGGGATCTCCTCTGTCCGCAGAGGAGATTTACCTCTCCAACAAACTGGCGACTCTGCTGGGGACTTTGTTGGAGTTTGTCTTGTCTCTTTTGGTTGCTTTTGGCTTTTTTATTTTGGATTTTCTCTTCTGGACTGTCTCCTTCTGGTGTAAAACCTCTGTTCAACCCCAGAGGATCAAATCTGACCTCTGATTTTCAGAAACTTTCATATTTTCATGGTTGGCTTGATTGGCGCGGTATTGATAGTCATGCCCATTGGCGCAAGTTTCCAGTTCATCACTCGCGCCATCCCCTATCTGGCGTGGATTAAAGCCAGATATTCGCGCCATTTCCTGTAGGGGCTATGGTTTTCCCTTGTTTGGAAGTTTTTTTTTTGGTCAGCACTTTTCTTCTAGGTTAGTTTTAGATTTTTCTTGAAGTGGTGAGTCTAGTCTTGGTTCGGAGAAATTCTTTGTTTTTTAATTTTCAAGTGATGGCGCTTGTTTTCAGTTAGCAACCCGTGCCAATTGGCCATTGGCACCAGTTTTCAGTGAGAAAGTCACGCCAGTTGGCGCTAGTTTCACCCACAAAGTTCGTGCCAATTTCATGGTGTGTGAAAATTAAGATTTTTTCCCTAAATCCTTCACTAGTGTGTCTTTCGCTTCCGACCTTTTCTCTGTATGAGCATAGATTAAATTTCTCATGGTTCAGCTGAAATGTCTTCTTTCCATGATTGCTTTATGTAAAAGGGGACGAATGCCTTGTTTTGATCTCATGCTTTGGAATTCCTCTTTGTGTTTGACCTCATATGTCTTGTCGCCTTTTGAGGAATTTCGTTACAAAGTGTTTAAAACAAGGATTGCATTCTTAGTGTTTGTTTGCATCCCTTTTGCATTCATCCTTTCGTTAAGGAAATTTGTGTTCTTTTATTTTTCGTCTCATAGTTTGCTTTTCATTAAAATGCATTAGATCACATTGTATTGAAAAGTATTTTTTGAGATTTATCATTGAACTTAGATCACATTTTTTAATGATTGAAAGCTAAAAATCGCATTGAGTGCATTCTCTTTCATTAAAAGAATGCATTAAGTAGATTCTCATTTCATCAAAAAATGCATTGAGTGCATTCTTATCATTTCAAAAGGAAAAGGAAATTGTGCATAGATTAAAATTGCATAGTTTTCGAAAAAGAGGATTTTGCATAGATTACATTGCATAATTTGCATCATTGAACATTTTAGATTACTTCTGGATAGTGAAAGTCACCTAGTTTGGAAGAATTCCGTTTGCAGTGTTGTTGTTTGATGCATCATTGTTTGAAACTCTTCCCTTAACTAGATAACATTCATCGAATTGAAAGGTTTATTTTCTCATATAGCTGCATATGGGAGATTGTCAGATCACATGTGGTGGGGCCTTGAAACTGAGACATAATTGAAGATCAACCATAAAATTTATTGAATTAACCTAAGGAAGCATTGAAACCTAATGGAATATCTAGTGGTCTAGGCTAGAGATGTGTTCCGGCGTCTTAAAACCTAGTAGCTATCATTCGCCATCTAGCTCTAGACAGCACTAGTACAGACTTGTGCTCCCTGTACCATCGCGTATATAAAGGGAGACCCCACTAGGTTGCTATCCTTTATCCATAGGAAGCCAAGTCTGCCGCCTTTTACCTGTGATACTTCGGACACGACATTTAGGGAGATTACTTGCACGTACGTCAAGTCCTTGGTTGATTTCTCTTTAATTTCTTAACCAAGGTGTATATTGCAGTTCACGGATATCTGGTACACCCATTTGCCTAGATTACCAGAGGAGTGATTTCGATCTTTTCTGACTCATTAAATTTGAAAATATCTTCAAGCACTTGTCCTTTCAAGCTTTTTTCCAATCTGAAAGCGATAGAGTCACCTTTTTCCTGTTTCTTGACTCTTAAAAGATGAAACAATAGATTTTTGTTTCAATGTTTTAAAAAATTAACTTCCCATGAAATATTCCTGGTTAAAGTTAGTTTCCTTAGGGTGTTTTTTTGGGTTGTTTCTAATGGCAACTTTTCTGGAGTTCACCAACCAAGGAATCCCCTCCGATGGGAATCCTTTTCATTTTCCTCCTTTTGGAAATGTTTGTGCTCCTTATATGGCAATGCTGTCCCTTCCTGGGTTAACTGTTCGGTTGCCTGTTTGGTTATTTTCAACCTCTGTGGTCCCGAATGTCTCGGCTACTGTTCGATCAATTCCTCCGTTTGAACAACACCATGTTGATTCTAAAGTGGACCACTCCCCTTCTTCCCCTGTTTCTTCATCCTCCTCTTCTACTTCTCCTAGTGAAAGTATAGATTCGAGTAACCAGGTGGCTAAGAAGAAGAAGTCAAATAAAGGAGAGGATAGCTCTGAAAATATTATGCCTAAGAAGCCTTCCATTGATAAACCATCCAACCCTCCACGGAAAGTTAAATTCCCTTGCATGTTGTGTCAGGGAAACCATCTTCTTCAAGATTGCTCTGGCATTCCCAAGGTGCTCGAAGTATGGTCCAATGATCGTCTACCATTGCCCTTGGCTTCTGGGAATCAGGTTGGGGGCATGTCTTCAGCTAGTGCAGGTAAAGCTCTTAAGTTTCAGGGTAAGCTCACGAATCCCTGTAAGTTGTGTGAGGGGCATCACCCCATTCACCTTTTTTCGTATATGGATGAAGCCAAATGAGTTTTGGACAACTCTGCTATTTCTAAACCATGCCTTCTAGCTGGTTATAAACGGCTTTCTTCGATTCCTTCACCATTTGATTCAACGATTGGTCAAGAGTCATCCTTGGTCAATCCCACTCCCCCAGAAATTCAAATTCAGGAATCCATTCCCGACCAACCATTGGTCGTGGGATCAGTTGAGCTGGCCCTGTCTACAGTGCACCAGGTCTTTTCTATTGAGAGTGGATCTCACACCCCTCATGTTCTTCTGGTTTCTTCAGATTCTTTAGACTTGGAGAAAGATTCTCCTGTCCCTATATCTCAAGAAGCTACTCCTCCGCCTCTCGTGATGGAGGTCTTGGAGGATACTCCTCCTACCTTTGAGATGGAGATCATGGAGGATGCTCCTTCTTCTTCCATAACACCAAGGGAATACCATCTCGGTTCAATGGTAGCCCCTCCAAGTAGTTTGGTCCCTTCCTTTGACCGGAGTCAATTTGCAAGATACCACCTTCCGTCTTATGTGCCTTTTGAGATAACGGTACAAACCTCTAGTCTGGTCATACCTAGCATTGTTATAAATGAAGGCACATCTGTTAGTGTTCTATCCTAAACTACTTGGAAAGCTTTTGGTTCGCCGCTGCTTGTGCCTGTTAAGCAGAATCTGTTGGCATTTAACAGAAGAACTAGTCAACCATTAGGGATCCCTCCAAGGTTACCTGTTACTTTGGGAGGTAAAACCGTCCATATGGATGTGACGTTTGTTCCAGGTCCCTTGTATTTCAATCTACTCTTGGGGCACGATTACACCTATGCCATGGGAGCGCTCGTCTCCTCCCTTTTTCATGTGGTTTGTTTTCCACATGAAGGATGGATCGTGACCATTGATCAACTTTCGTTCTTTGGTCCTGCTGTGGCAACTGGCTCGCCATCATCCCTTCCTGGTTTTTATCCACCCATCGTATCTGCCCCACCGCAGGTCAACTATGTGGCTACCTACCCCGTGCCTGTATTCAGTGATAGTGCCGTTGTACATCGTGTGCTGGGGGCATTGGGTCCAGACTTCCAGGATGTTTTCCTCCCATTGGACGGGCAACCCTTGGAAGCTTTGAATTCTTATTCATTATGATGAGGTCTCATTGGAGTAGAGTTCGTTTTCTTGTGTCAAGCTCCTTAAAAAATGAAACAAGCTCGTCGAAGTAGAGTTTGTTTTCTTGTGTCAAGCTCCTTAATAAATGAAAGAAGCTCGTCAGAGAAGAGTTCGTTTTCTTGTGTCAAGCTCCTTAAAAAATTAAATAACGTCATCGAAGTAGAGTTCCTTGTCTTGTGTCAAGCTCCTTAAAAAATGAAACGAGGTTGTCGGAGAAGAGTTCCTTGTCTTGTGTCAAGCACCCTAAAAAATGAAACAAGGTTGTCGGAGCAGAGTTCCTTGTCTTGGTTCAAGCTCCCTAAAAAATGAAACAAGGTTGTCGGAGCATGGTTCATCTGCTTGTGTCAATCTCCTTAAACCATGAAACAAGCTGTCTGGAGGATAGTTTTTTTTCTTGTGTCAAGCTCATTAAAAAATGAAACAAGGTGTTCCGAGGATAGTTTGTCTTCTGTATCAACCTTGTTAAAAAATAAAACAAGGTCATCTGAGGATAGTTCTTTTAATGTGTCAACGTTGTTAAAATAATGAAACACTTTCCTGTTCAATTCGAGCCTTTGATAAGATCTCGTAAAATCCCAGTCGAGTCTGTCTCTGGATCTCATAACTTGAACCTTCAGTCCATCTGCCTTTCATATGGACTGAAGCTTGGGGGGCATGTACCTCGAATTGAGTCACCATGCTGGGGGCATGCTTAATTTTGTACCTCGAATTGAGTCACCATGCTGGGGGCATGCTTAATTTTTCAAGCATAGTTTGTTTCCATTTCAAGCTTGTGTAAAAATGAAATCGGTTTCAAGCATAGTTTATCTTTGTTTCAAGCTTGTGTAAAAATGAAACCAACTTCAAGCAGATTTTTTTGATTTGAAGCTTGTGTAAAAATGAAACCATTCCCATTTT
This sequence comes from Pinus albicaulis, assembly GCA_034641835.2. NCBI lineage: Eukaryota > Viridiplantae > Streptophyta > Pinopsida > Pinales > Pinaceae > Pinus > Pinus albicaulis. Next base: position 10,028,818 of record CM076583.1, on the reverse strand, counting down.
ACCTCTCATGATTACCATTTTATCAGCCTGTTTTCGCCAGATGAACCTTGGTTTTCTCACTCTATCGTCACTATCTGCTTGGCCGATCATATGCCTTCACTTGGTTTTTTTACCCATTCCTAAGGAACCACTGCGATGTGTGGTCTTGTTAGCCAACCTCTTGACCTTCATCTTGTTTTGAGTAGTTCCACCATCACCGAAATCAGTACCTACCCTTTATACCACTCGTTTCTCTAGGAGGAGTCAACTTTCAGCTCTTTTCTGACTCTCTAAAATTGAAAAGATTACCGAGACGCTTGTTGTTTTGAAATTGTTAAATTGGCTGGGAAATGACATCTACCTAGTATACGTTTACCCCTTTTTTGGGCTGGGATAGATTATTTACAAAAAATTAATACCCTAGCCGATCACGACTAGGAGGTTTTCTCAGACATAGTTTTCTACCTTTTTGGATCTAAGGAAATATTTATGAAAAGGGGCTGTTGGAGTTTACTTTTCTGTTGTCTTTTCAAACTCTCTAAACATGAAAAGACACTGAGTTCTTCCTTTGTCAGACTCGTTAAAACCTGATGACATCGGATTCTGTCATAATGACGATACTCGAGTTCCTCCTTCCTAGGGCTCATTAAATGTAATAGGTTGGATTTGTCCGAAGGATGAACTTATATGACAAGCATATGGTATCCTCTTCAAGCTTCTCTAAAAAGAAAGAGGTACTCACTAGAAAAGGTGGGGAAAAATGAAACCAGTATCACCATCGTGTCAGCAGTATGTCGCTCTTGAACATTTCACTTGTTTGCATTTGTGTGAGGTTGGGGACATCTCATCTCGTTTTCTGCTTGCCTCCATGGGTTTGGGTTATCCTTTTTTACCTCTCATCTGCTCTTTGCCTCGTCATCATGACCATAGATCTTTTGATGTGAAATACTGCCAAATCTAGTGTCGTGCCATCGATATGTTCAATAGAATTTGACCTATGCAGTTCTCAACCTACCTCTGATTCTCATCTGATCCTGATTCACAAACATTATGTTCCTCTGTCTCGCGTCGATGATTTTGGAAACACTATGGCCCACCTTCGATCAAGGTCACTTCCTGTTGACTTCAGCTCATTATCCAGGAAGTTGATCTAGAGACTCCCTTCAGGTACCTTGGAGCCTGCATGCCTCAATGGTAGGTTCTTCGCATTCGACATAAGGCTTTCATCATTGGCCTTCGATCGAATGATTCTGTGGGTGTTCGATGTCAGCTCACTATTCACATTCCATGGATTGTACCTCTAGTACCTTGAGGACCATCGTCATTATTGGTGGTTCCTCTCGCGTCTGTTAACAGCTTTCATCATTGGCTGGTAATCACACGATGTTCTTGCATGTTCAACTTCAGCTCAGTTATTCACATGCTAGAACTTGTACTCTGTTTGGGTTGAGATGGAGCAAAGACCCTAGATTTTTTCTGATGGAATCCAGGTTGCGGATTTTGTGGATTATCATGATTGGCTACATGACTAATTGATTGGATGGTTGTGACCATACCTGATTCTATTTATTGATCCTCACTGGATGGCTGCATCCATGCCTCGGATCTCGATTATTGTATACTCTATTATGGATGGCTGCGCCCATACCACATATCATGTATTTGAGATATCAGTTGTACTTTTCTACGCAGGTTTTTCGACGGCAGTGTTTTCAGTTGGGCACGTTCTCATAAAGCATTTCACCCCTCTCTCTCTCTCTTGGTCCTCATGCTTTAGGGGGCATATGTTACACAATAATTTGTCACCATCCCTGAAATCCCCCGTCCTAAAAATTGGAGGGCCTTTTCCGTGACCCGTGAGAAGTGACATAACCTGAAACCACTTTCATGGCATCCCTATTGACAAGTGCAATCATTCCTCTGAAGAAATTTTCCTTGGAAAAACCCTAAAAATTGATCTTTTGGCTTTGGCGCGACTAGCCAGTTCAGCCCTCGCGCTAATGGGGAAAGTCCACCAAAGAGAGCACACCAACTAGCACTCTGTCCTAGTGTATTTCTCGCACCAAGCTTAATAAATATTGTTTTAAAAAAATAAATGGCAGAAGTTTGATTCCAACAAACTCTTGAACGAGTCTCTAAAATGAGTTGGGAGGTTTGGCTCTGGATCTCCATGTATGGGAGGTGGTTTTCCACCTATCATGGAAGCTTCCTTGAGGATAGGGCCAATCCCACAATTGTAGGGATCCCAACTCCCCTTCCACCATCTATATAAGCTTGCCATTTTCCCTTAGCAAGCTAGTAGCCTTAGTGCTCATAGAAGAAAAAGTTGAATCTGTAGCAAGGAGACTATCGCCAGACAGCCTTTGAGAGCCAAGCCGAAGAGAGAGAGCATTGTCCCATTCCCGACAGGCTTCATTGAGACGTGCTCCGCTGTCGACCCCACCGAAGGAAGATCCAGCATCAGAGCCTTGGGTTGTATCTTTCTTTCGTTATTATTAATGATAAGCGACTTTGATTATGGTTTCATTGATGTGTCTTTGTCTTTGATGTAATGAATTACATCCTCTCTTACTGATGTATAGTTACAAGATTTAGATTCTATGTTGTGTATCGTCATGTTTCTTCGCATGTGTGTAGGTGTTTGGATGCGCGAATCGGATGGATTGTGATCTGCCGAAGCGGAGGACGGGAAGCATCATCCTTCTTTCGACGACCATTGCGTAGGACCTGAAGTAGGCAGCTTGTTATGTTTTGTAATTTTTGTAACTAGAGACCTGCGTCACTGCGTGTATGATTGTTGCTAGACCCGATCTGGGCTAGTAGGGATTGCCTCTATCCACAAAGGGGATTTACCTCTCCAACACCCCTTTACCAAAATTAAATGCTGCTTGGGGGGTCTAGGGGGGCTGACTGTGACTATATGGAGCCCCCCTGGTGGGGGGTTTCGGGGGCAGCGCCCCCGAAGCTAAAAACAAATCTAAAATTTCCTTGTAAAAGTATAGTAATTTCTAGTCAATCTGGGTTGTTCATTAGGCGGATGATCTGACGGAATAAGTTATGTTTAGTTTAGGGGTTTTTGTCCTAGAAGGAAACCCTCGCTTGTATGAGGGTATTGTATTGCAACTGTGTATTGTATGTGTATTCTCGGAGCAAGAAACAGATAGGGAGACTGTGAGAGAGAACAGAGGATCTTACAATGGATCTGTTGTAGGTTGTGTCTCTTCTTTTTGATGGATAATAGAAAGGAAGGACTGGCTGTTCAGGGTGGACGTAGCCCAAACTGGGTGAACCACGTATATCTGTGTCTCTTTTGTTTTATGTGTTTTGTGTGCTTGTTTTTTCCGCATATTTTATGTGTTTCATTTCTCTATAATATTTAATTTTCTAACATGTGATTGAATAAATAAATTTAACAATGTTAATATAATGATATGTATAACAAATACTACCAACAAAAATATATTATATTTAATAGAAACTTATAATCCAAAAATAAGTAAAAATAACAAACTTACTTTAGAATTTCCTCATAAATTTCCCCCATTGATAATTCTTGTGACTTTACATAAGATAATATTGTTTTGACAATTTTTTCATCCTTCACTCCTTGCATTGATCTCCAAGGTGTGATATTCATATCTTCTGGATGTAGCTTCATTTCAGGACCCAATTTACTGCAGGTACATATCAATGGCTTAGACTTTTTGAGCTTGTGACATTATATGCCAACGCTCTCTGACAACTCAAAAAATTATCAATCAATTTCCATATCTATCTAGTTCTAAATTCCAACTAGAAAATGTATCCATACATTTGAATATTTCAAAATTTAATGTCACCTTTTTAATTTAGTTTTTCTTCAATTTGATAACCGATTCCTTACAACATTTCTTCTAAAATGCATGATCAATATTTGTCTTATGCCCACCACATTTTTCTTTGAATTCACTTTGAATAAATCTAACCCTTTGGATGAAATTCATAGAAATCCTATACTCATTATCTGAATTATGATCCCATGCCAATAAATTTTCTTTTGTATCTATTAAACCAACATAAATGATACATTTCATTGTCTGAAAACCTGGGTTATTGGGATATTCCTCCATCAATTTGCTTTGAGATTATACATAATGGTTTCCCCCAAGTACATAATATTTGTATTCAAAACATTTTGACTTGTCAAATGCTTCTTTGTTAGGAACTTGAATTGGATCAACAAGAAGAGCAAAATAAACCACATGTGCAAAAGGGTTGTACCTCATTAATGTTTTCAAATTGTGAACATGCAAGTGGTGTGGATTTATGACTTGATATTTGAACTGTCCTTCATTTGGCTTATAGACTTGAATGAAATTAAGTTGAAATGACTGAACACCCTTAATTAAATTCGTCTTTGTCAAATGAATTTGAATTGCATTTTTTTTTTTTTTTTAATAACGCCATCCTCTAAATCACCTCCTGGTGTAATGATTACCCTGCTTCCGTTTGAGTTTTCACTAGGACCTTCATTGTTGTCCATGATTTTTTCAGAATGAGTAATTTTTTGTTTCTTCCTCCTATTTTTTATGATATTTTCTTCAACTGAAGAAATCTCATCATCATCAACTAGAAGGGAGACATTCTTGGGCATTTTTGTTTTTCTTTTTTATGTATTTTCTCCTTTATAACATCAGTTCTAATCTGATCATTTGTAATGGAAACACATTCTTCATCTTCAACTTCCTCATTTTCAAAGTGACATGTCTACCTTTACTATATTGATCCCCTTGATATAGTCTTGTAGCATCATGAAGTATTTTTTTTTTTAATTCTTTCCCATATCTTCTTCTTCATTTTCATGGAAAATGGAGATAATGTTCATAATATCTCGCTCTATATAATAGATTCCCCCCAACATGATTGAAATTCTCTCAAAAAATTATTATCAAAAAAAATATAATATGTCAATAATAACCAAGTTATTACAAAATATAATGATAAATTTAGAATAACACAAAACACATAAGTGTAAATAAAAATACTTACAATCTTCTGTGCAATATTATGTACGATTGTTTTGCATATCGTTGAGGAATATTCCCCCATGTTATACATTGCCAATGTAAAATGATATATAACCTTACCATGTGACTTGGGTGGTTTTGAAATTATATACACATTTTCAAAATTCGGAAAAATTTATAGGTCTAATAATTTTCCCACTAGCTCACAACTTTTAACATCAAAATTCTTACTAGCATATAGATATAACTGGAGAGTTTTTCCTTCAGTTATCACTCTAATAATTCCCAAATTTGTGAGATTTTGATTTTATAGTTTAAATAATATTAGAGGTAACCAGAGACATACTTTTAAGCTTTAGGATCTAGCCTTCCTAAGGCTCACAGAGGGCTCTCTCTATAAGATTTAACTTTGTTTTTATGTTTGATTTTAGGCTACTTATATAGGGCAAATTGGTTTTGGGTTTTTAATTGGTTTTTGGTGGGAAAATCACTTAATGAGATGGATAGTTGTGAATTTGTAATCCATTGGTCAGATGGAGTCAATGTGTCAAGCAGAAGGATCAAAATCAAGGTCTAAAGTCAAATGTTTAAAGGGCAAGATAGCAGAGTCACTAAAGATCTTCAAAGGCTGATTGGTGAAGGGGTTTTAATCGGGATAAAGAGAAATTAAGAATTCTTTAATCCGGATAAGGAGTGACAAGGTAGGGGTGAATCAAAATTAGGGAGCACTTAAGGGTTCGCTAGTCTGGATGTAAGTAGAAAACATTAAAATGAAAACCAGTCAATAACAGAGTGCTTTTAACAAATTCTGATATAACAATTCCTGATTTCACATTAAAATTTAGAAAACATTTATGAATGAATGGAGAACATAATAAAATAGACAAATAACAGTAGAAAGTACTTCACTTCAGTGGCCCAACACATGAATATAGTAATATGATGCTTTATTCCTTGAAATCCAGTCTTCTGACTTGAGCTTGATTAAAAAGACCCTTAGGTTCAAAATGTTCTAGCTATATAAATATTCAACAATTAATCCACACTAATACTTCAAATGATGAAGTATTTATACAAAAAGTAATACAAAATATCCTAGAATAACCATAGGAATTTTCTATGAAAAACAAAATATCTTATTGCAAAAAGATAGTGACAGCTACATAACAAACTTGCAAGATGTCCTATTTATTAAAGAAAACTATCTTTCTGTTGGACTTGGGCTGCAACTGGCTGTTGTGTTGTCTTTAACGCTAGAAAGTGGTCTTAAATCTGTTTCACAACTTTATCTCTCACCTGATACTATTTAACTGATGCACTTTACCTCTCATACACTTTAGCCTCTTGTTTTGTCTGTTTGACTACTTTAAAAAAAAAATTTACTGTGTAAAAACCACACTATTTTTTTTCATTCTTTTTTACTGCAAACTGTCTTTTTATAGTAAATCTGTGAGCTTCTACTAAAACTCTTCCTCTGGTAACTTAATATTTATAAGTTTTCTGAAATTCTCATCTGCTTCAGTGTATCTAACAAACGTTGGATTGACTACAAAGAGGTGTTTTATCTCATGCTGCCAATAAAACAAGTTTTCAAAACTCTTATTCAACACTTTACCTGTGAGAACTCCTTGCCAATCTTCCTTGTTTACTTGATCTCTAGCAAATTATCTTATCTTCTTGTTGTAATCTTCTTGCTTCATCAGTTTATCATTGATAAAAAGAATGTTTGGCAAGCAATTTTTTCTTAATGTGTCAAACTTAACCATGAATCTAGTTACGGCCATGTCCATATTTTGACACTTTTCTTCCAATTGTTTCATTAATTTTTTCTTTGAAACTAGCTTTATTACCTCAAGAATTGTCTCTGTCCTATGAGTAATTCCTATCTCATCCAATTCTTGCTTATTTTAAGTATTGAGAAACTTGATTATTTCTTGGGCTTCTTCAGGCTTAGCACCTAGGTCCTCTTTTGTCTTCAATATTTCTTCTTTGGCTGCCTTAAGCAAGTCCTTCTGCTCATAAATCACTTGAATGGATGGATAAATATCATTAATTGACTCAATGATCTTGGACCATAGCTGATTTTTTATGTAGGCCATGGGCTCTTTTAATGTTAGTTTTTTTCTAACTTTTTAAGCCATTCACTTAACCTTTTTGCCTTTTGTTCCTCTCTTTTAGCATTTATTTGTGCTAATTTCTTGGCATCTTCCAAGTTCTTGATTTTCTCTTTCAATCTATCAATCTCATTATTCTGTATTGACATATCTTCCATTGATTTAATGAATTTTCTAGCCTCATATGACTGTTGAACTACTAAAGTGGAAGATTTCGTGGCAGAAGTAGTGGAAGAAGTAACTAGCATTGATGTGGCCAGTGGGAATTTTTGTGCTAACTCTTCTGTTGGAGTTGAATGAACTTCTGTTGTTACTATGGGAATGACTGTAGAAGGAATACTTTGAGTCTTTGCAGCTTCTTTTTCTTGAACAATCTTGTCCATCTTAATTTCCATCTCCTTTATTTGTGTTGTCATTTGTAGTATGAGACTCATCATCTCATATTTTTTATTTGCCTCCTGTACAATCTCCTTAGCCTGTGGATGTTTTGTTGGAGGTACTTTCAGTTGATTTCTTAGTGCTGCAATATCAACATATTTCTTCTTTACAAATTCTTTTGTAGCTTTCACATTAGCAAGGTCATACCCGACTTCAATCACCAATTCCTCTACAGATTATATTCTAGTGTCTTTGGCATATGAAGAGGCCTTTTCAACCTTAAGTTGATCTCTCATATTAGTCAAAGTATTCTGAAGCTTTTGGACACTCATTACCTTTGTGGTCATGGTATAATATATCATTTCTGAGCTCTGCTTGTGAAATTTAATTTGGTCTAAGGGATGAATATATTGGACTAGCACCTCAAAGTCAACCTTCTTATAATATGTTGTTGTTTTAGGTGCTGGCATTGTAGGCTGAAGAACTGACATAAGAAATTTCTTATTTCTATAGTCAAAGGCTGAAAGCACCCCGTTTTGATTTCCTAGAGTCTGCTTTAAGTATTGTTAATAGATTTCATTTTTAATCTCTTCATTCTTGGCCTTGATTTCTGTATACTTCTCTTTGATATCCCTATCTTTATCCTCTGCTTTCTTTGATGAAGATGCTTCCATGATTTTCTATTTTTCAATCATCTGAGTGTTAGAAGTAGCAGTTTCCTGCTCATTTTCAATTACTGTGTGAGTCAAGGTATCTTTATTTGGATTCTCTTCATCTAAAACCTCAATTGTTTCCTTTTCTTTGTCTGCTAGATTAATAATAGGTTTCTTATTATATTTGAGCTTTAATATAGTTTATGTTGTAGTTTCAGCTGTATATGTGCTTTCTTCTTTGATTCTCTTTGTGGTTCTGTCCTCCTGAATATGAGTCTGCAAAGTGTAACTAGTATCACCTTGCTTGACATATTCCATTAATGTGTTTTCCAACCATTCAGCTTGGTTGGAAAAAATTTCAATTTCAGGCCTTTTAGCATGAATATATGGGGTTAATTTGCATTTTACCCTCATATTACTAATTATTCCATAAGGTTCATAGTTACATAAGAAACTTTCATCAAACTTGTATTCTAGAAACTATTTCTCTCTCTCTATAACTTCTTCCCTGTTGTTGCATATGAAAGGACCCACTTGGTTTTTCAATTTGAACTGAGTTTTCTTTTTAGCAGCCAAATATTTTATAGAATCTGAATTTAGAATTTGTCTGATATACTCTAAGGCAAAAATTCTCATTGGCAAGTACTTTGGAAATTTGTAGGGAAAGAGGTCTGACCCATAGACTCTAATCTCTGTGTGGTTTTGGAAAAGGTACCAATCACCAGTTTTGCTCTGCTTTGATAGCTGTAAAAATTTCTTAATATCATCACTTATTCTTGTTTGTAGACTGTTTATAAGCATATTTATCAAAGGGTGAATAAAATAACCTGTGAAATCTACATAAGTGAACTTAGTTAATACTTTTCTAATTAAAGAGGTCTAGAAAATAATTGACAGTGGATTTCCTTCTATATCTAGTTTTTGAAGGGCTATTGGGAATTTATCTTCTTGGAAGTAGAGGAACATATGAAAGAGGAATGAGGTGTATCTAAAAAAACCTTCAGTAGGAAGTTTTACAAGCTAATCATGGATACTATCAGCTATATACTCAGCATAGTTATGAATGATTATAGGGGGCTGGCCATGCACAAATGTGGATATACTCATCAGTGTGCTGATCAGTGTGCTCATCAGTAAAGTAACCAAGGATAAAAGACAACATTGAGATAATGTATCTTGATCCTTCTAGGAATTTGGAAGATGAATAAGGAAGGTTAATATTTGGGATTTCAGCATATGAAGGCATGAATATTTTAAAGATCGGAAATATTTTAGGAAATTATAACTCTAGATAAAGCTTTGTAAGAGCTTCTATAGATAATGGGATTGCATTAGGATCTGGTTGCAACTGAAGCATTTGGTTTATGGATTCTGCAGTGATAGTGAATAATAATTCTTTCTCAACATTAGCAATAGCTCTTTGGTCAGGGGAATAGTGAGCTTGACATAATATAATGACCTTTAGACACCTATGGGTATGGGGAACTACATATTTTGGCAAATTAGACTCCCAAACAAGTACTTCATCAACCTGATCCAAGGATTTCTCTTGACTCCAGCAGTGGAGGTCAAGAAGATTGAATTAAATTATTGGATCAGTGATTTTATAATCAACATCAGCTAAAGGGGCATGTTCAACATCTACAATAGGAGGTTGTAGTGGAATGATGACAATTGTGCTTTTATAAGCCATTTCTGGGTTTATTTTTTACAATTTAGCCCTCTGGATCTTAGAAAGTATGTTTTTTAGGTTTTTTATACTCTTATTGGAAGGTTAGACTATTTACAGAAGGTATTTTTGGCATGACAGAGGCTTATTTTTTGAGCTTAATAGGTAAAATTTGGTTTTTATGCTTCAAACCTTCAAAAATGCTCCAAAATTAACCTTTAAACGTTTTACAGACTCATAAAAGATTTAACAAGGGTTTTCTACTCTTTTTTTGGATAAAACTAACCTAAAACATTATAATTTATGCAAAAAGGGCTTATGAGATTTTTATAAAAAGGTTTTGAATATTTCAAAGAGTTTCTAAAGGTTTGTAATGGTTAAAATAATCAAATTCTACCTAAAATCAACTTACAATTTTCAGAAACTATGATTTTTATCAGGGTTTTGAAGTAGCAAATACGAATTCATGAAGAAATAAGGTTATTTCTTTTGGAAACAAGATTTTTCTTTAGGTGAATAGACTTTCAAATGTTTAATTTCCATATAATTCTATTTTCAGATGAAGAATGGCTATTTTTCATCAAAAATACCTGTTATTTTAGGTATTTGACTTGAAAAAGGGGTTTCTTGGACGTCTCGGAGCTTTTAGAAGATTTTTTCAAGTCTTTAAATGAAAATTGGAAGGTTTGAATGGTTGCAGCAGTGAATTGGGCCGAATTCTGGTTGTTTGTGCATGAAAACAGGGCGGCAACCTCGCTTCTTCAGTCGAAAACAGTTAAATGAGAAGAAAATACAGTGAAAAGGTTTAAATGCATATGAATATGTTGTTTTATAGAAAATTTAGTTGAAACAGTGTCTGCATTCAATGCTAGTCATTTTAAATGGGAAGTGGTTTGGCACGGGGAGGTTAAATACTGCTAAGCGGTTATCGCATGATTGGAGGGTAGTTTATGGTTTTACTCAGAAGCATGTGATTCAATATTGAATGGATGCGTGGAGGAGAGATAATGGGGAAATAACATCCATATCGCAAATCCAAAAATTCCCCATTGAAATTGCGATATGGGTTATGGTTCGTTGGATCGAGTGGAGGGAGTACGAACGATCATGATTTATTGATGAAGTTGTTGGGTAAGTGGGCATGGGGCCCGGGATATTTTATGGGGTGGGGTTACTGTTTTATATTTTTAAAACATATTTTTTAACATAAAAATCTAATGTTTAAAGGGATAGGTAGAGTTTATGTTTTACACAGAAAATGGGCTATTTATAGTTGTAAAGTAACCTTTGAGATGATTTTTAATGTAAAACATATGTTTTAAATCTATGGGGCAGGAAATTTATCACGTGGATATTAAAACCATAGGGTAAACATTAAGAAAGTGGGTTTGGGTTGTTTGAATATAAAGGTTTTAATATATTACGGGATGGGGTATTATAGGGAATTAATAAGTTAAATTAAATTTAATATGAAATGGATAGAATGAGCGGAAATACAAAATACCCTATGTAAATTGTGTTTTAAGTGTTTTGGCATAGTGGTGGCCCCATTGTAAAAATTTTACACTCAACACATATCATAAATAGCATTTTGTGGGTTTTTTGAATATTTTTGTATGAAATGAATTTAGTTAAGGGAGTTTTTACTTTTCCTAAGCAAAAAATGTATTTTAACATAGGCAAAGGGATTTTATCTTAGGAGAAGGGGTGAAGTTTGAATAAAAGGGTTTTTATGAAGGTAATCCAATACTTAGTGCCAATCAGTCAGTAAGCCTTGGTTCCGGTCCCAACAAAAGTCAGAGAAATTCTCTGAGCCTTTATAACTGAAGGTTTTTAATACTGGAATACTTTGAGGGGAGGGAAATTAGTAATTTGCCAAATGATGTTTTATTCATGGCTTGTGTAAATGATTTCTACCTACCCATCATTTATTCTACCATTTCTTCCTTTATTTGCACGGGTGCATTTGAGATTGCAACCCTAAATCCATTTTTATTTTAAATCATAAAACTATCTTATTCTAACCTTATTTCATCTGAGGGATTAGATTAAACTGTTGAGCTCCTCATTTATTCTCTAAATATCTATTGACTTGTCAAGTTTAAATTGTTTGACAAAATATTTATTCTCTATATATACACATGAAATTCAAAGCATAAAAATTTAAGATTAAACTATTTAACTCATCATGGATTATGGCATTTGAAGAAGCTGCATATAATCATTTATTTGCAGTAAAAAGTAACTAGTAATGGAATTTTGACTTGCATCACTTTCATGTTTTATTTTTATCTCTTTTCTGTGTTTGGGGTCCATTTTTCTATTATTTTTTATTTTTTTCTTTTCAAGTCCTTTGATTTTTCTTTTAGGACTTTTACCCTCTTTTAATTTTTTATTATTTTCAAATATGGGAAAACAACTTGTAGAAAGTAAGGTATGTACATATTTATAAGACTTATCAAACTCAATTCAAAAATTATGAACCCTATTATTATAGGACCCTGACAGTGGCTCCACATTGGGATGACATTTCTTGGTGAAATGTCAAAAACTTTAAGACTAGTAGCCTTTGAATTCTGACTGTGTTGGCCTTGTAAATGTTGTCTGAGCTCTGCAATTATTTATACTTATGATATTTTACCTTTCAAAGCTTAGGGCCTTCTCTCCGTGCTTCAACTCTGTTAGGAAAACATCCAATCCAATCTAAAATCTACAATGTTATGTATAATGGATAAGGTAAATAAAGTTAACTATTGGTTATTTTTGAAGAGTAGTAATTCTTCAGCATTCTGCCATTGACAGGTCCACCTAGTAGATCTGATCCATCCATCTCTTTCAAAAAGAAAGCATTGTTACCTTTGTAACCATAAATAACATAAGGTCCTTTCCATAGGAAATCAAATTTCCCATGTTTACCTTTCTCTTCTCTTCTTGAATCCCACATTAGAACTTTGTCACCAATGTAAAAATCATCTTCTTTACTCTTTTTGTCAAAAAAATAATTAATCTTATCTTGGATAACTTGAGACTTAAGATAAACCTCTTCTCTTGTTTGTTGCAAGTGAATGGTTTGGTTAATTCTTCTTTGAATTTCATTGGTCTTAGCTTGTAATTCTTGGATTATATTCATTACTGGTACTCCTAAGGAATATGGAAAAACAACATCCATTCCATAAACAAGTTGGTAAGGGGATGTAGAAATGGATTTCTTAGTGGTAAGTATATATGCCCATAAGGCATTAACTAACCTCTTATTCCACGTTTTCTTGCTATCTTCTAGTAAGTTCTTGATGATGTTTACGAGGCTTTTATTGGAAGATTCAGCAAGGCCATTACCTTGAGGGTAATATGTAGTAGTATGGCCAAGGGTAATGTGGTACTTATGGTAGAAATCAATCATCTTTTTAGATTTGAATGTAGCTTCATTTTCAGTGATAATATTTTTGGGGCATCGAAATGTTGAGAGTATGTTTTTTTTTTTAAATGAGATTATGATAGAGTTAGTGGCTTGCCTGGAGGGTATGGCTTCTATCCACTTAAGAAAATAGTTAGTGGCTGTCAGAATCCACTTGTGTTGAGCTGAGGATGGAGGGTGAATTTCACCAAAGAAGTAAAGACCCCATTTTTGAAAAGGAATTTCTGTTGAGATAGGTTTTAAGGGCAGGGGTAAATTTTCTTTCTTTCCTTCAAATATTTGACACTTGTGACAGGAGGCCACATACTTTTTTACATCTGCAAATAAATTAGGCCAGTAAAATCCAAATCTCAAGATTTTTTCTGTACTAGTCTTCCAGTAGAGATGTCCTCCATAGTCACCTGCATGAAATTCTTCTAAAACGTTTTCAGCTTCTTCTTTAAGCAAAAAATTCAATAAAATTCCACCATGATATTTCCAAAAGAGTACAGTGTCTATGATACAAAATCTTACTGCTTTTAATTTTAAAAATCTAGCTTTTGTTCTTGATAATCCAAGAGGAGCTTGTAAATTTATTAATACAGATACAATATCTGCATACCATGGTGAGTTTGAAAAGGCTTCACTGATCTTGGGAGTCACCATCTCTTCCTGATCAGCTACTTGGAAAATAAAATTAATATCTAAACCATGACAATTTGATTCAGCCATGAGTTTGGCTAAACCTTGACCTTTTATGAGTTTGATGGGTTTGACTTCTATGTCATATTCCAAAATTGTGGCAATCTATTTGCCTCTTTTACCATCAGGCCCATTCTATGTTAGAAGTTCCTTTACAACTGCATTTGGAACATAAGCAATGATGTGTGAATAAAGAATGTACACTCTAAAGTCTTTGATGGCTTTTACTAAAGCTAGGGCTTGTTTCTCCACTATATTGTACTTTAAAGTGGCATCTCTGAGTGATTTTCTAAAGAAGGCAATGGGTTTCTCAGAGCCCTGGTCATTTTTCTGCAGTAAAACTACAACAATAGTGTGTTCTGAAGAAAAGGAGAAAATAATGAAATTCTTCTTAAAGTCAGGACTTATAAGGAATGGTGTTTTTGTTAAAGCTTGTTTAATTGATTCAAAATATTGCTTGGCTTCAATAGTCCATTTAAGTACTGAATCCTTTTTCAGCATATTGTTAGGTTCTCTGATTATTTCAGCTAGATTTGAGATGAATCTTCTAAGGAAGTTAATTTTACCTAGAAAAGCTTGTAACTCTTTAATGTTCCTAGGAGGACTAATGTTTAGAATTGCCTCTTTTTTGGTTGGGTCTATCCTAATTGCCTCTTTAGATATAATATGTCCTAGTAATTTACCTTATTCCAATCCAAATAAAGTTTTCTTAGGGTTTAGAGAGATACCAAATTTCCTGCATTTAAGAAATATTTTCCTGAGATGATCCAAATATTCGTAATCAACCTTTGAAAATGCAGTAATGTCATCTAAATAAATCACTAGGAATTCATGAATTTACTTTGCAAAGGCTATATCCATAGCTCTTTGAAAAATGGCTCTTGCATTCATCAAACCAAAAGGAATTTTTACATACATAAAAGTGCCCCGTGGAGTAGTAAAATAGTTTTAGCTTGATCTTCTAGTTGGACTAGAATCTGGTTATATCTAGAGAATCCATCTAACAATGAAATTATGGAAGAACCAACTACCCTCTGTAAAATGTGATCCATCTTTGGTAAAGGGTAATTGTCTTTTAAGGACACTTTATTTAAATTTATGAAAACAACACATAATCTAATTTTTCCTGTCTTTTTTCTAGTGGGAACTAGATTAGAAACCCAATCAGAATATCTGATTGGTGCAAATATTTGGGCATCCCTACATTCTTTTTACCTCTTTCTCAATTAAAGGCATCAAAACAGGATTGATCCTTCTTAAATTTTGTTTAAAAGGTTTTTGGTCTTCTTTTATAGGTATTTTATGATGTATTATGCTAGTGTCATAGGATTTTAAGTCCTCATAACTCCAAGAAAAAACATCTTGAAATTTCTTAAAAAGAGCTATGTATTTTTCTTTTTCTTCCTAAGGTAAAGCTTTGGAAAGTTTAATCATCTTAGGTTTTAACTTTGTACCAATATTACATTTCTCAATATCAGATCTTAGTGGCTCCATTTTAGGTTTTCTTGCAACATCATTAGAGTCAAATATATCTTCTAAAGGAGTTAAGCCTTTTGGTAAAAATTTATCTTTGAGGTTCAAAATATCAGATTGATCATCTGCTAGCTCTTCCATCTCTAATTTTTCTATATTATCTGTATCTAATTGACTAAATTTAGTGGTTTAGAACAATTTACATTATTTACATCTATATTATTCAAATAAATCTCACTATCTAACTTATGATCTAATGTACAGTCTGTGTATATATTACAATTCTGAAATTCACCTTCATTGTTCATGAAATGATAACTCTGTTCACATTGTGAGAAAATTTGACAATATTTAAGATTATCAGGAATTATACATCTGTGTTTTACTTTTGCAGTATATTTATGATTGGGTTGAAATGGAAGATTACAGGTACTTGCAAAGGTTGCTAAGCAGTGAGCCTGTATGTTCGGTTTTCTTGGTATTGAAGAAAAATCACATTCTAACAATTCCTTAATTAAATATAAAATAGCTTCTCTATATCGGCTTAATCTTGGATTATAAACAGAATATTCTCCAGTTATCTGTTTCACAATTAAATTTGAGTCTCCCATAATTGATATTCTTTAAACTCCTAAATTTCTAACAATCTGCAATCCTAAAATAAGAGCTTCATATTCATCCATGTAGTTTGTGCATTTAAAATTCAGTCTCAAAGCATGACCTTCTACATGATTATTTTCCATATTAGTTATCCAAACTCCCGCTCCTTCTCCTAACTTATTGACTGAACCATCAAAATCTAGGTGCCATAGTGATTCATGAAATATATTTTCACCATTTGGTGCTTTGTTTTTATCTTTTAGTTCAAATTTTATTTCAATATCAGTTTTAGAGTTGCATAAGATGAATGAATCCGTGTGATTAGGTGTAGAGTAAATTGGATAATTTCTTGGTCTTTCTACACTACTCACAATTTATTTCATCAATGTTTCTCTATAAAGTTTCTTTGTCATCTAGGTGGATATTGGTGGCCACCCTCTTATTCCACTTGGGGCCCCACCATTGTCTCTTTCAATTTTTCTTTCACAACTTACTATTTTTAGCAATTTTTCGGGTCCTGAACTTTCGGAGCTGTTTTGAGGCCCCAAACGGAGATAGTATGCCAAAATTACGTCCCCGGGATGTTGAAACACCAATTTACCCAAACGGGGCCCATAGGTTTGGCGCTTCATCTCCTAGGGTTAGGTTTTGGACGTTTAGAGTTCTCCGTTGTTTCTCCATAATAAATAGGCCCTCGAGCCTCATTACAACACAATTCAGAGGTGTGTAATCACCAAATCTCTTCTCAGAGATTCGCTTCTAGCACCCTAGCTATTCTATTTCTATCATGTTTGTAAGAATATTTCCGTGATTTGATATTAATGAAATGAAGCCTTATTTCTATTGTATTTATATGTTTATTGTTATTTCTATATTCTATTCCATTCTTGCATAAATTTGGATCAATGGTATCAGAGCGGTTTGCTTTTTCTCGATCATTCTTTGCATGTCCCCAACGAGGTCGGGGTATAAGGAGTTAGGGCTCGATCTGGTGGAACCTTTGTAAGATCAACCTCGCAAACCCCGATGGACACCCATGGGGGATGAAAAGAAAGATGAGGGAGTAGGAGATCCTATCAAAATATTGCTTGAGGAGGCCCTCGAAAAACAAAGGAACATGATGATGGATAACTTTGCCCAGATCCTTCAACGACTGCCCACCAGCGGCGCATCAACATCCAGTAGCCACTCTGGAGGCGCAAATCCCTTTAAGGTACAAGTAAACTTTGACATTCCCATATTTGAGGGTCAAATAGATGCAGATGTTGTATATAGATGGTTGAATCTATTAGAAGGATATTTCTCGGTTCATGACTTTTTCGACCGGGAGAAGATTTTTTTTCACTCCTCAAAGCTACCCCCCATGTTAAGGACTGGTGGGAAACCTACTGTGAGAAAAAGGACGAGACAGAACCCTCTTTGTTCTCAGGCGTACCCACTTGGAATTATTTATGAGATTCCGTCAAGGAACAATACTATCCCATGGGGAGCTATGATGACAAGTACATATGGACCACGCTGCGGCAACAAAGGGATTAAGATGTGCATGAGCTAACGAATTTGTTCCATACCCTGCGCACAAAGCTGGGTATCAAAGAGTCAGAGAAAAATTTGGTGCTAAAGCATTGTCATTGTCTGCACAGATACATTTAGGAAGAAATGGAGTTCCTTGACATCTCCTCGCTTGTTACGATATACCAATATGCTGCCAAGATTGAGAAGAAATTCAAACAGAAGAAGCAAGACTTTGGATCTGCGAATCAAAACCAAGGGAAAGGTGCCCCCAAACTACAAAACAAAGGGAAAATCCTATTGAGTATGTGTTATATTCTTTCCACGAGTAAGTTTTATATCCTTAATTCCGGTGGGTAGTCCACGTCCATGGTTTTGTGCATGGTTTTTCACATGGTATTGGGGCACGATGGTTTTCAGCCCCTGGTATTTTTGTAGATCTGGTCAAGGGAACTACAATTATGTTCTAATCCAGGGTTTATGGATTGGGGTTTATGTATGCTTCGGCATGTATATATATGTGTTGTAACACTAAAAGGAATATAATGAAAAATCAAGCTGGTCATCCCGATCTGGGATCCAGGGGAAAATCTCTGTGTTTATCTATTTTATGTTTTATGCTCTTGCTATTGTTTATCTTCTGTTATAATATTCGTGAGTAGATAATTTATGTTCAGGGTTAAAACCTACATTTGGCATCGGAGCAGTTTCGACTTCAAGGGGACGCCTTTGCTGCTGAGGTTTTTTTGCTTGGGCCTGTGGTAGACCCTGTTCAGTGGGAGATCTGCGGGATCGATTCTTGCGGTGAAAGAATATGGTGAGTAGTGGGAAGATAGAGATCGAGAAATTTAATGGTCAGAGTTTTAAGTTATGGAAGCTCAAGATGGAGGATCTGCTGGTGGATAAAGATCAGTGGATTGTGGTAGATCCAGGTACTAAACCAATGACAATGTCAGATGAAGACTGGAAGAAACTGGATCAGAAGGCTAAGAGCACAATACGGTTGTGTTTCTTAGATTCAGTATTGTTTAATGTATCTGGGGAAGTTACGGCGAAGACCTTGTGGGACAAGCTAGGGACTTTGTACCAATATAAGTCACTGGTGAATAAGTTGTTCCTGTGGAAAAAACTGTATAACCTGAGGATGAAGGATGGAGACTCGATGACAGAGCATCTGAATGCCTTCAATACTATGGTAAGTTAGTTGTCATCTGTTGATATTAAAATCTTAGATGAAGATAAGTGCATTAGTTTTTTGTGTTCTCTACCAGATTTGTGGGACATTCTGGTTATTGCAATAGGTAGCAATACAACTACCTTGAATTTTGATGGCATTGTCTCAGCCTTGTTGTCGGAGGAAATGAGATGAAGAAATATGGAGGGTCAGAATGGAGATGCCTTATCTGTATGAGGAAGGTCCCAGAAAAGAAACAAGAATAAGGTTTCGAGTGGGAGATCTAAATCTAGAGGGAGATCTAAATCTCCTGGAAAGTTTGTAAAGGTGTGATGGAAATGCGGAAAGGAAGGGCACTACAAAAAGGACTGTAGATCTAAAGCTCCTGAGAAAGGAAAGGGATCTAATGATGCTCCTTCTGCAGAGGAAAAAACCACCTCAGATGAAGGTGGGGATGTGTATTTGGCTTCTTCTTAAAATACACATGTAGATCATGAGTCATGGTTGATTGACTCAAGTGCATCCTTTCACTTCACTCCCCATAGGGAGTGGTTCTGCGAGTATAAGAAATATGATGGTGATGTCTTCCTAAGGGGTGATAGGAAAGCCAAAATCGTCGAAAGTGGAAAGGTCAAGTTGAAGCTACAAGGTGGATGGATTAGAACACTTCCTGGTGTTCTGCATATTCCTACATTGGCCAGAAATCTGATTTTTGTAAGCAAGATGGATGATGCAGGTGTAAAAATAGTGTTTGAGAAAGATGCCTGCAAGATGGTTCGGGGAGCACTGGTATTAATGCGGGAGTTCAGACTGGAACTCTGTAAAAGCTACAAGGTAGCACTATTATTGATGGGTGTAATAGTTCTGTGGTTTCTGAAAGTGGGACAAAAAGCCTAGATGTCTCTGGAGAAAATACCATGCTATGGCATAAAAGGATTGGACATATTGGAGAGAAGGGCCTTCAGATACTGCATAGAAATGGTATGGTAGAAGGTATGTCTAATTTTTCTCTGGATTTCGATTTCTATGAACATTGTGTATATGGGAAGCAGAATCGGGCAAGTTTTCCTTCTAGTGCTAAGAGGGCAAACAAGATATTAGAACTTGTGCAGAGTGATGTGTTTGGGCCTGTGTCAATTCCATCATTGGGAAAGTCTGTGTACTAGGTTTCATTCATAGACGACCTCTCAAGGAATACATGGATATATTTCTTGAGGAATAAATCTGAAGCATTTGACAAATTTAAAGAATTTAAGGCTCTGGTGGAAAACTAGACAAAGAAGAAGATAAAGGCATTGAGGACAGATAATGGTGGGGAGTTCTGCAAGAAGGAATTTGAAGAGTTATGTAAGAAGTGTGGTATAGCATAGCAGAAGACTACTCCATACACAACTCAGTAGAATGGAGTTGCAGAAAAAATGAATAGAAAACTAATGGAAAAGGCAAGAAGCATGCTCAGTGGTACTGGGTTAGGACAAGAATTCTAGGCAGAGGCAGTGGATACTGCATGTTAATTAGTTAACAGATCACCTTCATCAGTGTTGGAGGATAAGACCCCACATGAGGTATGGACTGGTAAGAAACCCTCTCTTTCACATCTAAGGGTATTTGGATGTGGTGCATATGTACATGTTCCAAAGGAGAAAAGGACCAAGTTGGATAATAAATCTGAAAGGTGCATCTTTATTGGGTATAAGGATGGTTTAAAGGGTTACAAGCTTTGGAACCCATAAACAAGGAAAGTTGTGTACAGCCGAGATGTGGTGTTTAGAGAAGTGAAAGATGTTGTTAAACATGAAGTCCTACCAAAGGAACCTGAGAATATAAAGTTTGAGCTAAAGGAGGATGAATCAGACTCTACAACAAAAGAAGACTCAGAAGATGAAGAGCCACAAACTCCAAATTTGAGAAGATCAGTTCAGGAAATAAGGCAACCAAAAAGGTATAGTCCATCTACTTTCTGTTCAGGTTTTTCCTTAACTATAACTGATGATGAACCCACAACTGTTAGGGAGGCAGTAGATTTAGAGGATGGAAAACTCTAGAAGGATGCCATGGTTGATGAAATGGCATCCTTGCACAAAAACGATGCATGGGATCTGGTGGAGTTGCTGGGTGGAAGGAAGCCCATTGGGAGAAAATGGTTGTTTAAGAAAAATATGAATGTCGAAGGCAAGGTGGAGAAATACAAAGCTCATTTGGTAGCGAAAGGTTATTCCCAGGTGCCAGGAATTGATTTTGGTGATATTTTTTCTCCTGTTGCCAAAGTTAATTCTATTAGATTACTTTTATCTGTTGCTGTTGCATTTGATTTTGAGATAGAATAGATGGATGTGAAGAAATAATTTCTTCACGGGGATCTAGAAGAGGAGATCTACATGAAGCAACCTGAAGGCTTTATGGTGAAGGGTAAGAAATAACTGGTATGCAGGTTGAAGAAGTCTCTGTATGGGTTAAAACAGTCACCAAGGATGCGGTATCAGAAATTTGATACCTATATACAGGGACTTGGCTTCACCAGAAGCAAGGAGGATGACTGTGTTTATTTTAAATTAGTTGGTGACCGTGTTATTTATTTGGTCTTGTATGTGGATGATATTTTGTTGATTGGAAATGACAAAGAAATTATCCAAGATTTGAAGACCCAACTGTTCTCCAAATTCGACATGAAGGATCTGGGTGCTGCAAAATGTATTTTGGGCATGGAAATTAAGAGAGATCAGACAAAGAGGAAGCTCTGGTTAAACCAGAGGAAATATGTCGAGACTATATTGCAGAGGTTCAATATGCAGGATAGTAAACCGGTGAATTTTCCTATCCTGTAGGTGTAAATTTATCTACTGAACAGTGTCCCAAGACACAAGAAGAAGAGGAGTATATGTCCCATGTTCCATATGCAAGTGCAGTGGGTAGCTTGATGTATGCAATGGTCTGTACTAGACCAGACATTGCACATGTAGTGGGAGTATTGAGCATGTTTATGTCAAACCCAGGGAAGGAGCATTGGACAACAATGAAGCGGGTTTTCAGATATTTACGTGGCACTAGTGATTATGGCTTGTGCTACTAGGGAAGACCAGGATTGGAAAGAATATTGGAAATTCGTGGTTTTCTTGATGCAGACTGGGCTGGAGATCTACACCAAAGAATATCTACAAGTGGGTATGTGTTTAGCCTATTTGGAGGCGCAGTCAGTTGGATGAGTAAAAGACAGTCTGTATTGGCTCTTTCAACTACAGTGGCAGAATACATAGCAGCCACTCATGCAAGCAAAGAAGCAATTTGGTTGTAGAGATTGTGTTCAAGTATGGGGTTGGTACAACAGGCTATAAGGATAGACTGTGATAGCCAAAGTGCAATTTTCTTGGCTAAGAACCCTCCTTATCATTCAAAGACAAAGCACATTGATGTTCAATATCACTTTGTTAGAGATATGGTTGAGGCTAAAAGGGTGTTTCTGGTAAAGGTGGACACTTTGAAGAATGTTGCAGATGCATTGACAAAGTCTGTGAGCACTCAGAAGTTCTCTTGGTGTAGAGAAACAATGGGTGTTGAAGAATTGGGCCAACGACTAAGCTCTCTTGTGGCCCCCTATGGAAACAAAAAAAAAAGTGGGAGAATGTTGAGTATGTGTTATATGGGTCCTTAATTTCCAATGGGTAGTCTGCGTCCATGGTTTTGTGCATGGTTTTGCACATGGTATTGGGGCACGATGGTTTTCAGCCCCTGGTATTTTTGTAGATTCGGTCAAGGGAAGTACGGTTATGTTCTAATCCAGGGTTTATGGATTGGGTTTTATGTATGCTTCAGCATGTATATATATGTGTTGTAACACTAAAAGGAATATAATGAAAAATCAAGCTGGTCGTCCGGATTTGGGATCCAGGGGAAAATCTCTGTGTTTATCTGTTTTATGTTTTATGCTCTCGCTATTGTTTATCTTCTGTTATAAGTTTCATGAGTATATAATTTCTGTTCAGGGTTAAAACCTACAAAGCCAAGGCATGGTGACCCAAGGAAACCTGCCAAAGACACAAGCAAAGAACAACACCGCAAAGCCAAAGAAGGACACAGGAAAGTGGTGTGAGTTCCATAAGAGTTGTACTCACAACACAAGTGAGTGTCTGGTCAAGAAGTTACTAGTGGCTGAGATGAGGCTTTCTAAATCAGACACATGCTCTGACTCTAAATCAGATCCGGACAAGGAGGATGAAAAAGGGAAGCAGATTATTGATGTAGAGCCCAACGGCACTGTTTCCACTATGAATATCCAGAAGGAGGAACCAGAAGATCCAGAGGAGGTAGAGTGTCTCTTCCACTCCCAGATGTGGGTAAAGGGTTCCCCACTATGGTTCATTGTCGACAATGGGAACCAAAAGAACCTCATTTCAGCAGATGTTGTGAATCAGTTGGGCTTGCCGACCACAGCACACCCATAGCCATACACCATTGGGTGGCTTCACTAAGGACGGAATCTCTACGTCAGCCAATAGTGCCGCCTTCCCTATAGCATCAAGCCCTTCACGAATGAGGTATTGTGTGACATTTCTCCTATTGATGTTTCTGATGTATTATTAGGCCAACCATACTTATGAAAGAGACATGCTATGTATGAGTCTCGGCCTTGTGCTGTTATTGTTACTTTGGGAAATAAATTGTACAGAATACCAGAGGTACCACCAACTCCCATTATCCCTTTGGTTACTACAAAACAATGCAGTAAGCTCATTTCCCAAAACAGGAAATTTGTTTTCCTGATGATCCGCCCCTAGGGAAAGAAGAATTTTGTGGCCATGACCTCCAGACATGGCTCCTCTGCATCACAACAACAAATGGACAAGGTTGTGGAGGAGCACGGGGACATCTTCACCTCTCCCACAGGGGTGCCTCTACACTGTCAGGTCAAGCACCCCATTGACCTGACCCCAGCTGCGTCGCTACCCAATGGACCAATCTATAGGTTCTCTGTTCTGGAGAATGATGAAATCAAGAGGAAGATTCAGGAGCTGTTGCAGAAAGGTCACATCCGGCCAAGTTGATCACCCTGTGGGAGCCCAATCATGTTGGTACAGAAGAAGGATGGGAATTGGAGACTTTGTATTGAATATCAGGCACTGAACAAGATCACTGTCCGGATTTAGGTACCCGATCACACGGATTGATGACCTTCTGGACCAACTCAAAGGGGAAAAATATTTCAGCAGGATAGACTTAAAGTCTAGGTATCACCAGGTACCAATTGAACCCTCTGATGTGTGGAAGACTACCTTCAAAGCCAAGGAGGGCCTTTTCAAATGGCTCGTCATGCCTTTCATATTGAAAAATGCTCCTGTAACCTTCATGAGGTTGATGGATGACATCTTGTGTCCATTCACGAACTCATTTGTAGTGGTATACTTGGATGACATTCTAATCTTCAACCACACTTGGGAAGAGCACCACCACCACACCTGAGAAGTCCTCCAAACACTATGACTACACAAGTTGTGTACCAATTTCGATAAGTGCACTTTTGGCATGACTGAGGTTCAATATCTGCGATACATTATTGATGAAAGGGGGGTGCATGTGGATCCAGCCAAGATCCAAGTCATTCGGGATTGGCCAGCCCCAACCACCCTAACAAAGCTTCACATCTTTTTGGGTCTTGCTAATTTCTACTGCAGGCTCATGTTGGGATTCTCTCATATCACTTGGCCCTTGAGTCAAGTCACCAAGGGAGGAGAGAAAGAAAAATTCTATTGGTCGGAATCTCAACAGAAGGCGTTCATATAATTGAAACATCGCCTCTATTCTGCCCTAGTGCTCACATTACCAGACTTGCAACAAACATTTGAGATTGAGACAGATGCCTCTGACTATGCTATTGGGGCAGTTCTTACACAACAGTGGCATCAAGTGGCATATCACAGTGAGACATTGTCCGACACAGTTCGAAAGTATCCCACTTATGACAAAGAAATGTATTCCATTGTGCATGCTTGTCAACAATGGAAGCATTACATTTTTGGGAAGGAGACAATCATCCACGCAGACCACCGACCCCTGCAGTTCACACAGACACAAAGGAAGTTACAAAACGATTTCCATAAGAAGTGGTCCACATACCTGCAACAATTTCATTTGAACATCAAGTACAAGAAGGGTAGCACCAATAATGTTGCAGACTGCCTTAGCTGACCACTGATCATGGCCATAACCACTATTCTCAAATATTGTGGGCATGAGACTTCTGATTGGCCACTTCTCTACAAGAGAGATCCATAATTCAGCTACACATATAAGGCACTCTTGGGGGGTATGCAAGTTCCAAATTTTCACCTCCAAGACGCACTATTATGTCACCTGGGACACCTTTGTTTTCCTTCAAGCGAGCGTGCCAAGATGATATGGGAAGCACACTACAATCGATTCATTGGGCATTTTGGGGTCGAGAAAACAGTGACAGTACTACATAAGTATTTCTATTGGCTGAACCTTCAATAAGATGTCGGGAAGTACATCAGATCCTACACTGCTTGTGCCATTGCCAAACCGACCATCAAGAAGCAAGGGCTCTATACTCTGCTACCTACCCCTATCAACCTTGGGAATCCATCTCCATGGATTACATGTTAGGCCTTCCTTCTAATAAGCATGGAAATGACTGTGTTTTCATGGTCGTCGACAGATTCTCAAAGATGGCCATTATGGCAGCCTGCAAGAAGATTATCATAGCAGAAGCCACTGCTAAAATATTCTTTGAGTGAGTGTGGGTGCACTTTGGGATCCATCAGTATATCATATCAGATCGTGACAGTAGGTTCCTCAGCACATTTTGGTCCAGTCTCTGGTCAATGTTGGGCACAAAGCTCACCAAGTCCACAGCTTTCCATCCCCAAACCGATGGCCAAAAAAAGGTCGTCAACAGGATGATTGTGCACATTCTACACATGTAAAATTAAAAGCATCCATGCACATGGGATGAGAGCCTTCCCTATGTACAACACATTTATAACCAGTATCTCCACAGCTCAACCGGCCACAACCCCTTTCAGGTGGGCTTGGGATTCTAGCCGCTATGTCCCATTGATGTAGCCATGCCATTTGCAGCTACTTAGGCCGATTCAGCTCATTTCCATTTTGAAGCTGACAAAGCAAACAACTTCATTGAGTGCATTCAGCACATCCACCAAAAGGTTCATGACATATTGGATAGATCCAATGCTATGTACAAGAAACGACATGATCAACATCGGGTGCTACACAACTTCTAGGTGGGTGACAAAGTGTGGCTACATTTGCAGAAGGAGCGCCTCACTAGACCCCACCGCAACATTCACTCGCTCCGATATGGGCCGTACAGCATCACCAAGATTGTAGGGAACAGTCCCTTCGAGCTCAGTATTCCACCATTCCTTTGTTTTCACCTAGTCTTCAATGTAGACCGCCTTTGTCCCTAGTTCCCACCTCTATTGGACACCTCTAACATTACATAAGAACTTACACCAAAAGAGTTAAACCCAGACTGCATGGAACAGGCCACCACAAACTGTATCATGGACATGAAAATCAAGCACACTCTCCGACAGAAGATCCGGGTTGTCAAAGCTGGCCAACTCCTGCACCAAGGTGAGTGATTCACCAAGGACCAAGTTCAACAGAATTTTCCTCCTCTCATGGAGGAACTCAATGTAATGGGGACCATTGCTTCGTAAGGGGGGAGGAATGATCCAGGGGGATATTGGTGACCACCCGCCTATTCCACTTTTTGCCCCACCATTGTCTCTTTCAGTTTTTTTTCACAACTTACTATTTTTAGCAATTTTTCTGGTCCTGAACTTCCAGAGCCATTTTGAGGCCCCAAACAGAGATAGTATGCTGAAGTTACGTCCCCGGGAAGTTGAACCACTAATTTACCCAAACGGGGCCCATAGTTTTGGTGCTTCATCTCCTAGGGTTAGGTTTTGGATGTTTCGAGTTCTCCATTGTTTCTCTATAGTAAATAGGCCCTCAAGCCTCATTACAACACAGTTCAGAGGTCTGTAGCCGCCACATCTCTTCTCAAATATTCGCTACCAGTACCCTAGCTATTTTATTTCTATCATTTTTGTAAGCATATTTTTTATGATTTGATATTAATGAAATGAAGCCTTATTTCCGTTGTATTTATATGTTTATGGTTATTTCTATATTTTGTTACGTTCTTGCATAAATCCAGATCACTTTGGTTGGCCAAAAACTTATGTTGTTGCATATGACATATGAAGTTGTAGAGATCCTTATAATTTAGCTCCCCATGAGCGATAGAAGAGCATTCCATACTTGGGAGGGATGTTCGCTACTACAATGTCTGTGAGTATGTTTTTACCAGGATATTGAACTAATGTGACACACAAATATTTAATCAAACCTAAACATTTCACTTTGCTAGAATCAAATAAAATTCAGGGTTTCCATTATTGCTTTTGGAATTTGCTATGAAGGTAAATCCTCTCTGCGGAAAGTGACGATCCCTCTAGCCCTAGGGTGGGTCTAGTAACAAAAAGACACGCTAAAGTGTTGCTTCCTAGTTGATGAATGAAAAAAAGACATGGTATATTGACCTACCTTGAATCCAATGCTGTCGTCGTTACAGAAATGGTAGTGGCCTCTCGCTCCTGCCTTTGAAAATCACAATCAATTCGCTGTTACACTCAGATACTTGCACATAGGACAAAGAACAAGAAAAACATACAACATAATAGTTTCACTCATAACTATTAGCCAGTGAAAGAGGGAAAAACATATCGCATCAAATAAACATCATAACACAATAGTTGAACCAAATAGTAGTCATGTATATAAATGAATAGAAGGAAGAGTACAACCGATGCTCTGACGTCCCAGTCTCTTCCAACGGGGTTCAGGAAAAGCGCGTCTCAAATGTTGATCAGGGAATTTGGATGGGATGAGGAAATGGACTCAAGCTCTCTTAGAATTCATCGACTCAAGCTTCCACAACGTAATTCCTTCTTATTCTATCTTCTCTAGCAGCTCAGCTATAATATGTATAATTCTCCCAGTTCAGCTAGCTTCTACTAAAATATATAGTTTTTTTTATAGAGGAAAATGAGGAGGTTGGGATCCCTACAAAGGTGGGAGGGAGTCCTATCCATTAGGAGAGTTCCAAGGGAGGTGGAAACTACTAACTAAAGTAAGGAGTCTGTGATTGCTTCAGTTTAACCACTCCCAATGACTCATCCTTGAGGTGGTTGGAATGGAACCTCCGCCTCTGTTTTTAAAAAACATTCCATAAACAACTTGGTGCAGGTGTCTAATTGGCACAGAGCACCAACTAGCATGGGCTCAGTGTTAAATTTATTTTTCAGCGCGAGAGTGTAACTGGCAACTCGCGCCAAGGCAAAAATAGGGATTTTTACAGCTCTACTAAGGGAATTGTCAACAAGAAGAATGTTGCTTTCATCGAAAGGGATGCAAGGATGGTATTTGCAAAGCATGACACTGCTTATTGGTCAAAGAAATGACCGTCCAATGTGTGAGTTGGGGATTGCAGGGATAGTGAAAAAATGTTGTGTAACATATGCCCCCTAAAGCATGAAGTCCGAGAGAGAGGGAGGGGTGAAATACTTTATGAGAACACGTTCGAACCAAACACCGTTGTCGGAAGACCTACAATTATAAATACAATTGATATATGTGATACATGAATCATGTGGCATGGGCGCAGCCATCCATAATAGAGGATATAAAAACTGAGATCTGAGGTATGGACACAGCCATCCAGCAGGAAGGATCAATAAATAGACTCGGGTATGGTTGCAGCCATCCAATCAAGAGAGTCATGCAATAGGTCATAATAATCCACAAAAATCTGCAGCCTGGAGTTTATCAGATAAAACACAGGGTCTTGCGCTCCATCTCAACCCAAACAAGTACAATTTCGAGCATGCGAATATATGATTTGAAGTTGAACATGCAAGAAAATCATATAATTACCATCCAATGATGAAAGTCATTAGCGGATGCGAGAGAAACCACCAATGATGATGATGGCCCTCAAGGTACAAAAATGTACGATCTACGAAATGTGAACAATTATCTGACGTCGAACATATGTAGAATCACTCGATCGAAGGCCTATTATGTGAACCTTGCCTTGAATGCGAAAAACCTGCCATTGAGGCATGCAGTCTCCAAGGTACCAGAAGGGAGTCTCTAGATCAAATTCCTGGATAATGCGCTGAAGTCGACAGGAAGTGACCTGGTTGAAGGAGGGCCATAATGTTTCCACATCATTGACACGAGAAAGAGGAATATGATGAAAGTGAATCAGGACCAACAGGAGATCAGAGGAAGGTTAACAACTGCAGAGGCAAACTTCTCTTGAACATATCAACAGCACGACACTGGATTTGGTAGTATTTGACATCAAAGGATCTGAGCTCATGATGACGTGGAAAAGAGTATATGAGAGGTCAATAGAGATTACCCAAACCCATGGAAGAAAAAATGATGAACTGAGATGTCCCCAACCCGACACAAATGCAGACAAGTGCCATGTTCAAGAGCGACATACTACCAACATAAATAAAACTTGGTTCCATTTTCCCCCACCATTTCTGGCGAGTACCCCAATTATTTTTTAAAACAAGCTTGAAGGGGATAGCATATGCTTGCACTGTAAGTTTTTCCTTCGAACAAATCCAACCTAGTACATTTTATGAGCCCTAGGAAGGAGGAACTTGATTAATGTCATGGTGATGAAGTCCGATGTCATCAGGGTTTAACTAGTTTGACAAAGGAATAAGTCGACATATTTTCATGTTTAGAGAGTTTGAAAAGAAGGGAGAAAAGAAAACTATGAAAAGGTAGAAAATTGTGTCTGGGAGAACCTCTTAGTCACGATAGGCTAAGGTATTCCTTTTTCGTAAATAATCCATCCCAGCCCAAAAAAGGGTTAAACATATACCAGGTAGATATCGTTTCGCAGCCATTTAATGAGTTCAAAATGACAAGAATCTCGACAATCTTTTCAATTTTAGAGAGTCATAAAAGAGCTAAAAGATGACTCTAGTAGTGACGTTTTGTGTTTTTACCGAGTCCAAAAAAGTATAAAATATAACTCGTTACTTCATCATTGTCGCATGAAAAACCCGTTGCTGCACAAGAGACATGTGTAAAACCCACTTCTCGAAAATAATATAATAAAATAATCGAAAAACATGTCTTAAAACCTAATTAGGGTTGTGAAAAAGTTATAAAATGCAAAAAATGGTAAAAATAATTACGTTTCACTTTTTACCTCTTGTGGAGTAATAGTTACCCTTTTCACTGTGCAATCTTGTGGTGATGATAACGGTCGATCCAATAGACCAATCGCAAATCAGTCAGCTCTAGGTAAGAGCCGAGATCCCTCTCGTCATTTTAAGTCATTTCTTACTATCTTTAGTTTCAAATTTTAAATTTTGTGGAAATAAATACAAAATTAGGGCATGGCAGTTGGCATGGGTTTTGGGCATGGAGTCGCGCCAACCGCCCAATTTTTTACACTAGGGCGCGCCCATTGGCGCGACTATTTGGGAAACAGTTGCGCCAATGTTGCAAACCATTTCTAAGAAAAAAGCCGATCAAATACCAAAATTATTCACAAATTTAAGGTTGAAAATTGACTAATACCACTCATATGAATGTGTTTGCAGGTAGAAAGAGGCAAAATGGTCATCAAATAGAAAGACCGGGAACATAGTGAAGAAGATGAGCTGGCCATGGAAAATGAGAGAGTCATGGAAGCTCTCAGAAAATGTGGTCTAAAAAAATTCTTCTTAACACTATGTATCCGAGCCCAACCAGAGTTATTACAGTATCTGGTCGACATATGGGACGAAAATCAAGAGAAGTTAATCCTTCGAGATCAAGAACTTGAGATTGAAGTCTCTGACGTGTATTTCATTTTGGGTTTATCACGGAGGGGAGCAGCACCAATCCTAACTGGCACCTAGCCTTGCATGGAAAACATGACCATGGTGATAGACAGGGTATGTACAGGAGCACGGAAGGGATCAGGTAGTGGGAAAGTTGATATTCAAACTATCCCAGATTTGACACTACGAGTGGTGCTACATAGCATCACATGAGCTACGGGGTCACAAGCATTGTACGAAGCAACAAAGAAAAATTTGCTTCATGCTGTAGATTGATTGGCACTGACCATCTACAACTGGGTAGAGGCCGTGACAATAAACATGAAGCGCCAGCTAACAAAATGCAAGAAGTCCAAAGTGAAACAATTTGGTTATGGATCTATTCTGGTATCATTCTTCTTAGAACGACTACCCATTTTTCAGTGACAGGAGGTCATAATCTCGACACCACCAGTGACAGAACCATGGACGGCTCGATGGGCAACTCTGATGCCAAGGGTAGGGGGTGGTCAACGGATGTCCTGGAGACCAAAATTCTTTGATTAGCTCCGTCGATAACCTATTGTCATGGAGGAATGGCCCTACTCTGGTATAAATTTCACTGATGATCTAGACCTCCCACTCTCAGAGGGATAATATTGGGATGAATATTTGAGTGAGACTCATTTTCTAAGTTTTATGAGTATTACGATTTTTTATCTATGCATGTTCTGACATTAAATCCATGTAATTGCATATGTTGGCCCAGAGAGACCTGCTGGCATGTCACCAATAGCAAGGTGAATCCCTTGCCATTTCGACCGTCAAGGCGAGGGCGGCAAGGAAGATGAGATAGTGTGCAACTTGGAGGGGATCAAACGAGGAGTCTCGGATTATGCACATTTTGACGATGTTCCTCGCGCCTACTAGAGACATACTGTAGCGGTGCCCAACTGAATTCACTACTTATTGAGGTAGCTAGTACGAGAAGTGACATGTTATCACGAGCAGCATGCTGATTAGACACCTAGGTTTTATTTTATCTGCATATTTGAGAGACATGATGTCTCGAGATGTAACAGAGACACACATATTTTTTGAATTTATGATGTACACGGCTGCAAACATGCGATATATATATATATATACATCTATTTCCTTACATGGATCTTTTACATATGATGATGCTTTAACAAATTATGCAAATGTCTATCTAATAAAATGTTAGCCACTGTATCAGTTAATGTGTTCATTCTTCTAGGAATAAATGTCTTTCCAACAAATGAAAACGTAAATACAATTTTAGAATGTACAGATTTATAACTGAATAATGATTATTGAGTTGCAGAAGGAAAAGCTGTGAATCTAGATTTACAAGCAATGCGCGTATGCCGAGGTCGATCGGCTCGGTTAATAGCTCAATGACAACGCTATATTCAGTGACATTGTTTGTAGTTTTTCCTAGAAAAATACCTTGCAGATCTATCAACTCACGAGAAGGATCATAAATTACCCAGGCTACTGAAGACAAATTCCTGTTACTGTGGGAAGCATCGTCCGCGAAATCGACATAAGGGGTAATAGACATCTGCATAATAAGCAAGAACCAATAAGGAGGAAAACGCTCAAAAAGCACACCAAACCAAAAAACATGTACAAAATAATGAAAACAACACCTATGTACACCTATTACGCATGAATGATTCACGCATAATAGTTTTTTAGATACAACCCATTTCTGGGTTGTTCAAGAGGATGACCTTCGTAGTCAATTAGCTCATAGGCCCCATTTTACAACACACGTTTAAATATGTAGGGCCCATGCCACATAGGTTGAAATTTTCCTTCCCCCATCTTATCATGAGCATGGTCATACAGGAGGACGAGATCTCCTTCAATGACAGAACATCGGAAAACTGACTGATCAAAATGATCTTTGACCCGCTTTTTCTATGCTTCAATAACGAGAGCAGCAAAGCGACGAGTTTCATCCAACCTTTCTAAATAAAGGAGATGCTCTTCTTCTGGAAAAGTATTCGGCAATAATTCAAAAACCAACTTGAGCGAAGGTATTTCACATTCAATCGGGAGAGTATCTTCAAGGCCATAAACCAATTGCAAAGGAGTGAACCCGGTTGTGTTATTAACTGAGGTTTGGCACGCCCAAAGAGCCGAAAATAACATGAGATGCAAATTTTATTAGTGTATCCCAATCGTATGTTGAAGCATCATGACAAGAAATTTGTTCACAGCCTCAACCTAGGCATTGGATTGAGGGTCGTGCGACGTTGAGCTGTCTTGACGCAGACCCAACATAGAAGTCAACTCCGCCACCATATAATGCCGAAAATGGGAATCATGATCGGTAACGATGGCTTGAGGGACACCAAACCTGGTAATAATGTGATCGAATATGAACTGAGCAACTGTCTTACTGTCAGTGGCAATTATAGGCATTGCTTCGTCCCATTTGGTGAAGTAGTCCATGGCTACGATAATATAAGCATGACCCCCGGCCAAGTGAGGGTTACACATCATAAAATATATGCCCCACTTCGCAAAGGGACCAATGGTAATGACAGGATGAAGAGGAATGGGTGGTGCACGCAACTTGCATTGATAAATTTGGCAATCATGGAATTTACGAATTGTGACAATACAGTCTTTGAAAATAGAAGGCCAAAAATAACCAGCACGAAGAATATTTTGTGCAGTAGAATAACCAGACATGTGACTTCCACAGGCACCCCTGTGACAATCATTCAGAGCTTTCTCGGCTTCCTCGAGAGTTAAACATCGTCAGAGTATGGAATTGACTCTAATACGATAGACACTGTGTCCAACTATACGATGAGGTTACGACTAATGGCGGATGCATCGGCGAGCATCCTTCGTCAACTCAGATCTAAAAGATGAAGTCTAGAGATAGACGATGATATCACCGTACCAAGGATTGAGGGTGCTAATCAAGAAAAGCGAATCTTCTGGAATGGATTCCTCAGAACGAGAAGGAGCGGAGTCAGAAGGGAGACAACAGAGTAAATTAGCAAAGACCAGTGCAAAGACATCATGGAATTAGCGAAAAAGGCTAGTATAGACTTTCACTTCTTTAGAAGAACAAGTAACCCAAATATGGATGTTCTCGACAATCCCAGGATTAATGGAAATGTCGAGAGGCATCTTCTGAGAAATGTTACTCAAGTTACCTTCCGAAAAAACTTCATGGACCTGAACAGGTGTTTGAAGCAGAGGAGAAGGAACCTGAGAGGAAAAATGCTTAAGATAGGTAGACATGGCCTCGAGACTTGGTAGAAACGAAGAATGATGATGACCATCATGTTGTGTAACCAGCTCCAGAAATAGAAGAAAAGAGATATCAACGCCTTAGAAATAAGCCACTTCGAGGGGGCAACCTCCAATACATTACATAAATGAACAATTCTTGGATGATACAATTTACAAAACCTCCTTTCTATATATAGGAGTCCATGGGGCCATAATGTAATCCTAGTGGCCACAATGTAATCCTAGCCGACCTAACAATAATAATTTAGGGGCACAATAATAACAAAATGGGGGTTACAAGGGTACAATAATAACAATAAGGGGGTTACACTAACAATAATAAGGGACTATACTAGTGATATAGGGACCTAACATGCCCTCTCCTTCAAAAAAGTGTTGTCCTCAACGCTTGAGTAGCTCCGGGTGCTTCTGTATAAAATTCTCATCCTCCCATGTAGAATCTTCAGTGGGTAAGTTCTTCCACTTGATGAGATACTCTGAAATTGATCGATTCCGTAGCTGTTGAGTTCTTGTTTCCATGACCGCTTCAGGTTCCAATATGATTTTTCCTTCCTCATCAAGTTCTGGCAATATTGTTTGAACTGGAAGATTTTCACCTATAACCTTTTTTAAGCATGAAACATGGAAAACTGGATGTACTCGCGAAGAAGCAGGAAGCTCCAATTTGTATGCCATAGAACCAATATTTTGCAACACCTTGTAAGGACCATAGTACTTTGGTGATAATTTATTATCTTTCTTAGCTTGCTTGAGGGACATTTGTTTGTATGGTTGTAGCCGTAAAAATACCCAATCTCCTACATCAAAACTTCTCTCGCTGCGATGTTGATCTGCCTGTTGTTTCATTCGATTTGTGCCAAATTCAGGTTATCCTTTAAGAGTTGGAGAACTTCTTGCTGATGCTCGATGTGATCTTCCACTGCTTGAACCTTCGAATTTTCCCTTAAAGATGATGTGATGGATGGTGGATGATATCCATAAAGTGCCATAAATGGGGTCATTTTTGCTGCAGTATGGAAGGAAGTGTTATACCATCATTCAGCAAGAGGTAACCACTTGACCCATTGTGTTTGTTTATCAGATACAAAACAACGAAGATATCCTTCCAAACATTTATTTACGATCTCAGTTTGACCATCAGATTGAGGATGATAAGATGAGCTATGAGCTAATTGAGTACCTAAAAAAGAAAATAACTCCGTCCAAAAATTTCCAGTAAAAATGGGATCTCTGTCGCTCACAATAACCCTTGGGCTTCCATGTAGCTTTTGAATTCTATCCATAAATGTAGTAGCAACTATACTTTCTTTAAATGGATGAGATAATGCACAAAAGTGTGCATACTTGGTAAGTCTATCAACTACCACCATGATGACACTCTTTCCTTCGGACTTAGGTAAACCCGTGATAAAATCCATTGAAATCTCCTCCCAACGTTGACTTGGAATGGATAAAGGTTGTAGAAGTCCCGAGGTCTTAATTGTTTCCACTTTATTCTGCTGGCAAACCAAACATTCCGCCACAAAATTTTGAATATCAGATTTAAGGCCATCCCAAAAAAATTCTTTCTTCACCCTGTGGTAAGTTTTTAAAAATCCTGAGTGTCCTCCTAAAGGAGAAGTGTGCAATTCTAGAAGAATATTTTGTTTTATTTGGGAATTATTACAAAGATATAAGCGATCTTTGTACCATAAGGAATCATTTCTCCAACTAAATGTATCAGATGTACTAGGATCTTGCTGCAACTTTTGAATGAGTGTCCATACATCTTTGTCCTTCTTCCATTCATCTCTTGCTTCGGTTATCCAATCCAGTTGGATAATAGAAATGGCACAAAGCAATGCTTCCACCTCTTCATTCTTTCTTGAGAGTGCATCTGCAAAAACATTAAGCTTTCCTTTTTTGTAGATTATTTCAAAGTCATAACCCAACATCTTTGTGACCCATTTTTGCTGCTCTTCTGAAGATAGTCTTTGTTCCAAAATGTGTTTAAGACTATCATGATTAGTTTTTACCTTGAAGTGTCTTCCCATTAGGTAAGTTCTCCATTTCTTTAGTGCATGCAGTATTGCTAACATTTCCTTCTCATAAATAGGTTTCTATAAATACTTTCCTTTGATTGGATGAATTTCAAAAAGAAATGGGTTTTCTTTCTTGCATTAAAACAACACCAATTCCATTTCTTGAGGCATCACATTCCACAATAAAGGTTTTTGTGAAGTCTGGCGTAGCTAAGACTGGTGCTAGGCACATTGCCTCTTTAAGATGTTCAAAGGCCTTAGTTGCTTCAGGAGTCCATGAAAATGCATTTTTCTTCAATAATGTTGTTAGAGGTGCTGCTATTCTCCCATAATTCTTAACAAACTTGCAATAATACCCTGTTAACCCGAGAAATCCTCGCAATTTCTTTATGGTTGTGGGAACTTTCCATTCCTTAATGGCTTTAATTTTGTTAGGGTCTACTTTAACACCCTCGTGAGATACAATATGACCCAGATATTCCACCTCTTGTACTCCAAAGAAACATTTGGATTTTTTTGCATATAATTGTTTCTCCTCTAATAGTTTGAGCACCCTGTCAACATGTTCAAAATGATCCTTCCAAGACATGCTTTAGATTAGTATATCATCAAAAAATACTAGCACAAATTTTCTAAGGAAGGGTTTGAAAATGGAATTCATCAACCCTTGAAATGTAGAAGGTGCATTGGTAAGGCCAAAAGGCATGACCAAAAATTCATAATGACCCTCATGAGTTTGAAATGTTTTTTTTGGAATATCTTCAGTCTTCATTCTAATTTGATGATATCCCGAACGAAGATCCAACTTGGTAAAATAAATTGCTCCATGTAATTCATCCAATAATTCATCAATCACAGGAATGGGAAATTTATCTTTAATGGTGAGCTTATTGATCTCCCTATAATCCGGACACATTCGCCATGATCCATCCTTCTTGTGTACCAATACTACAGGAGCAGAGAAAGAACTTTGACTAGGTTGAATTATACCTGCCTCTAACATTTCTGCAATCATGCGTTCAATTTCGCTCTTTTTGAAGTAAGGATATCTATAAGGCCGGATGTTTGGAGGAACACTTCCTGGAATCAAATGAATAGCATGATCATGATCACGAATAGGTGGGAGTCCTTTTGGGAGTTTCAAACACCTTGGAATGATTGTCCAAGACTTGTTGGAGATCTGCAGAAATAGATGATTTTGATGTTGGAACTTCTAGTGAGCATAATTGTGCAATTACGCCTCGCTGTTCTTTCTTTAGAAGCTTTGTCATGACATTAGAGCTTATTATCCATCCTGGCTTCCCCGCAATACCCCGTAATTCGACTTCCTTTCCTTCTGAAAAAAATTTCAAGAAAAGTTCTTGAAAATTAAAAGCTACCGTCCCCAAAGATTGTAACCATTGTACTCCTAGTATAACATCAGCACCTCCCATAGGAATGGCAAGCATTGGACTAGTCAATACATATTCCCCCATGGTTAGCTTGATATTATGGCATTTTCCAGAGCAATTTATAGTTCCTCCATTTGCAACCATCACTTGACATTCTGGTGCTGGGTATAGGAAACAATTTAATTCCTTGGCTACCTTACAATGTATAAAATTATGGGTGCTACCTGAATCAATCAACACTATTACCTTTCTCTTCTTGATTTGTCCTTTTATCTTGAGAGTTTGAGGAGTGGTAATTCCTGCCAGTGCATTACACGATATGGTTGGATTCATTTCTTCCTCTTCTAGGGCTGGTTCCTGGTGTATATCCTCTTCTTGTTCATTTTCTTCTTCCTCTTCACAATCTATGTAAAATAATTTCTTCTCAGCACACTTATGACCTTTAGTGTATTTTCTATCACAACTGTAGCAAAGACCTTTTGCTCTTTTTTCTTCCAATTTTTGTGGTGTCAACCTTGTAGGTTGTGGAATCTAGACGTAGCAACACTTCCTTCTTTATAGAATTGAGTGGTAGGCTTCCTTGTCGCCATAATTTTACATTCAACTTTTCTTGCCAACCTAAATGCCTTCTCCAATGAATCAGGTTCCAAAACGCGAACTTCATGTTGGATGTTATCCTTTAAAGTGCCTATGAAGATATCAATCTTGTGTTCCTCTGGAATATCAGTTACCCTTATATTCAATTTTTGGAAGTCCTCAATGTGCTGCCCCACTAAACCCTTTTGTTTGAGATTTATCAATTGGCTAAAGAAGGTGTTGCTCTTCGTATCCGCATAATGTGCTATCATTTCCTCCTTAAAAATTGACCAAGTGACAATTTTTTTATGGGAGCAAAGCCATCGATACCATACAAATGTGTTTTGTTCTAAATGTAAAGTTGCAATGCGTATCTTTTGTGTGTTTTGCACGTTATGGAGATCAAAATATTGCTCCATCTGTAGTATCCATGTTACAGGATCCTTTCCATCAAAATTCCTCATATCCATTTTTGGAATATGGTGGTTCTTCCTTCCAACATTAGAGTTTATGAAATCACGATTAACATTTATTTTGTCCTCATCATGAGGTTCTTCTACTATCTTTTCACCATTAGGAAACATTTCTTGTATCAACTTTGTCAAACCTTCGATGTCTGTTTTTAGATCATTCTTCATGTTTTCCATCTTAGCTTCCATGCCATCCATCTTCGCTTCCACACCTTTCTTCAAAACTTCCATTTCATTTTTTGTTGCTCTTTGCGAGAGTGAAATTTGTTGTACTTGCTCTTGTAATTTTGATAGATCATGTTGCAATTCTTCATCTTCATGAGTCATAGTAGAGCCTTTTGAAGGCTTAATGGGTGTTGAATTATTTTTATGAGGCATATTTTAGAACCCAATACTGATATATATTCTACAATATTCCCTTGGAATCAATTAAAATTGATTCTTCAAACAAGACTTATGCAATTCGGAAAAAAATTACACACCTTTTTTTCTTTTTTCTTTTGAGGAGATCGATATTGAAGTTAGATTATCTCTGTGATTGAAGAACTTAAATATCCGAATTTTGATACCAACGTAGCCCTCTGAATTATCTTTCTAATGCCACAGGTATGACCTGATTTGGATTCTCCAAGACAAAGTTTTGTCCGATCTCCCACAATGACCTAATTATGGACTGGTTCAGTATAGTGGACTTGTACGACTTGCCATGTATCATTGTTTCATCCTTTGTCTCTAAAATTGATATAGAAGAAACTAAAGTCTATTTACTTGCGACCACTTTTTACGGCACTCCAATCTGATGCCCAGAGAGAGAGTTATTGAACGTTTCCCACGATCATCTCTTTGAGATGAAATTCAGGAGCCTGAAAAAGCACTACCTTCCACAGATCATATCTCCAAAAATATTGCGAACCAAGCTCTGAAATTTTTTGAAGAATTTTCTCAAGATTTTAGCTTTGCACCATACTAATTTCAGATTCTTAACCTTTGTAGAAAAAACGTTATAGCACAAATTCCACGATGACCTGTTTAGGAGCCTGAAAAACGACCTAACTTCCACAGCTCATATCTCCGAAAATATTGTGAAACAAGCTCTGAAATTTTTAGAAAATCTTCCTCAAGATTTTGGCTTCGCACCCTAAATATTTAAGCTTCTTAAACTTTGTATAAAAAAAATTATAGCGAAAATGCCACGATGACCTGTTTGGAGCAGCGAAACCCTAGAATCCAAAGCTCTGATACCAAATGTTGTGTAACCAGCTCTAGAAATAGAAGAAAAGAGATATCAACACCTTAGAGATAAGCCACTTCGAGGGGGAAACCTCCAATACATTACATAAATGAACAATTCTTGGATGATACAATTTACAAAACCTCCTTTCTATATATAGGAGTCCATGGGGCCATAATGTAATCCTAGTGGGCCACAATGTAATCCTAGCCGACCTAACAATAATAATTTAAGGGCACAATAATAACAAAATGGGGGTTACAAGGGTACAATAATAACAATAATGGGGTTACACTAACAATAATAAGGGACTATACTAGTGATATAGGGACCTAACCATCATCCCACGGTATATCATCGAGAGATAGGGTTTCCATAATAGCCTCATCGGAAGGAAACACTTCTTTCAAAGGATCCAGTGAATCAAAATCACAAATCCAAGGGGATTGAGAATAGATGTCAAGATTCACGCTCGAAAGAGCATAATCAAAGGATGGAGTGCCTTATGCAGCAATGAGTTCACAATAATCAATTTCAATCAGACTCAATGGCATTGAATCTCCAAATGAATCGATCTGTTTGGGAGAAGGGATAACCCAGGGGTCATCGGTGCGAGAAATCATATTGACCTGAAAATTATTTGGTGGTGGAATGGGAAAAGTACCCATGAGGACAGGGTCTTTGAAAAGGCTCACCTCGATGCTCTTGTAGGGAGTAGGGATCTTGTCCATGTACGGAACATTGTTCTTGGAAGAAGAAGTGACGAAAGACAATTAATCAACAATAATAATCTTTTCTTCGTGCGGGAAATTCAAAACATGAAAGAGAGTTGACGGAATGCACAGCATGGTGTGAGTCCAACTGCGTCTAAGGAGAATATTATAATTGATTTTAGCATCAATTACTTCAACCTCGACGTTGACGGTCTTCCCTTCCAATGTAATCGGTAAACTATTGAGAACACCAATAGGTTTAGATTCCCTTCCATTAAACGCTTCAAGGGAATTGGGGGAAGAAGTGAGATCTGGAGAATGGATGGCTTTCCAACAAGAAGATGAAATAACACAGGTGGATGCACCCTCGTCCATGATGGCTCAGTGAATATTCAAACCATTAATGCCAACTTTAATGATGAGCGCAATTTGGTGCGAGAGTCACGAGATTCTAAATCGAAATCAAGAAGGCTAGTGTCGGCAGGATAGACCCCACCTATCGTAGATAGCAAAGCCTTCCATTTCCACGGAAAACTCGAAAGTACTTCTAACACAGAAATTGCAGATGGTGCTAGAGCCAAATTCTCAACAATACTATAATGCTGAGCGGCATGGGTGTTAGGATTGTACAAAGACTTACAAAGTAAACCTTTGGAAGGCGGCCGAACAATAGATTCGGTGCTAGTCCGTTCAATCTCAAGAGAGCTAGAAACAGGTGGAGGAGGAGGACCATCAGCGATCTCTTTCCCCGCTGCCTGACGCACACCAGAATAATCTTTCGATTGAGTAGTAATAGAAACAGGTGCAAAACCATTCATCATAAACACTTGCGAGTCAGATGGGGCAGAGGATTGAGGGTGCTCTACCATCTGGGTTTGCTGAGGGAAAGGTTATTTAAGAATATCTGGAGCTCCTTGGGTCCCTTTCAGAAATTGACTCACTTCAGACCATCAAGGACAGTCCTTGGTGAAGTGCTTATCATCACAAATCAAACAAGGATACTTCGGTTTGCATTGAGAACTATCAACAGAACGAGGTTTTGGAGAATCCTATTTTGGGGTTTCAGCTTTAGCCTTACCTTTACCCTTCTTCTTACCTTTGGAAGTGTTATCTATAGGATTGGCCTGAACAACATTCACTTCTGCAGGTTTGCCATCATTCGAAGTTGACCGAGAAACTACATTATTGGAAGAAGTAGAATTCTGCTTCCCAGAGTTAGATGAAGGAGACTTCTGAGAATTCTGTGATACGGAACCAATAATACCATCAATGGATGGAGTTGTTGGCAGTTTAGAAGTTCCAGGTTGAGGAGCATCAGGAAAGATATCATATAATGCGCCAGACTGAGAGTACACGAGATCAAGGTACTAGGTGTAAGCAATGGCTTGTTCCTCAGTTACACATGCCCCCATAGCTATGTCTTTGGAAATCTAATTAACAAAGGAGGTAGTGAGCCAATGAGTCAGAAGATAACTAGGTATCTCAAATTTGATCATGCGACGATGATGCCTCCACTCATGAATATGATCTGAGATATGAGTAGCTCGGTCTTGTTTCAATGAAATGAGGAGATGCATCCCTGTCTCATAGAAAATCGGTAACTGAAAATTTGTAAGCAATGCCATGGCCAAAGAATTGAAATCTTTGAAAACTCCACGAGACAGCTCAATGTACCACTTTTCAACAGCACCACTAAGAGTTCGCTAGAAAAGATGGAGACAAATAGAATTGTAAAACCAAGAGTTAGAAGAACACCACAAGTGGTAAGTCATAACATGTGTTTGGGGGTCTTCACCAGGTTTACCCTCAAATTTAGGACAATCACCAGGAATCTTGGTCGGAACTGAAGGCCGATATGGATTATGAAGCATAGGATCATTTGTCAACTTCGACACATCAGGTAATTCCAACATAGAAAGAAACGGTAATTGAGTATTAAAAGGAATCAGAGGTCTTTGATAAGGACCTGTGTGTACATTCCACCCAGTCTAAGTGGGATTATGTCCCCATACATTCTGTCACGAAGGATTCGGATCATAGGGATTAGAAACAGGATAATTCGGTTGATACTTGGGTTGAGGACCAAGATATTGAGTCGAAGTAGACCACTGAGGTCCTTGTTGAGTAGCATAAGGATTCTATTGCGGAATGTAAGTATGACTTTGAGGTTGCTGATACATAGGTTGATTTTGAGGGTAAGGAATCTGAGGTGTGCTATATACCGGTTGATATGAAGCTTGAGGGTAATAAGCGCCCTGCGGTTGCGCAGGTTGACCTGCCAAGCAGGTTGAGCAAGCTGCTGAGTAGGGTAAACAGGTAAAACTGGCTGCGAAAACAAAGGAATCTGCTGGTGGGCAGGTTGCAACGGCTGCTGAGCTGGTTGAATTGGCTGTTGAAATGGTTGTTGAGGGCCACCAGGTTGACCTTTTGGGAAAGGTTTGTCTGATGGTTGCGACAGCCCAGGTTGTCCCTGATGACTAGGTTGACCCAGAGAATGACCGTAGGATTGTCTTGGTTGCACAATATTTGGGCCATACTGAACGTGTGGCTGTGATTGAGGTGTAACAGGTTGTCCCTGTGATGGATAAACTTGCCTCCCAGGACCAAAAGATGATCTGGGTTGATTCAAAGGTTGACCCGAGAGACCAGAGGGTTGTCCATGTTGGACCAAAGGTTGTCCTTGTAAAGGTTGGCCTTGTGGACCATATCTATGTCCCTGTGGACCAAAAGCAGGGCCTTGCTGAGCTAAAGGTTGTCCATTAGAGGGTTGTCCTTGTAAGCCAGAGGATTGCATAGGAAAAGTAGTTCTAAACTAGGAAACGACTTAATGAGGATCAATAGGAGGCAAATAAACTGGAATACCATGCTCATCATAATAAATCAGATATCAATAAACATGATTACCAACCACATCATAGTGATGAAACAGAGGGTGACTAGGAGCTTGGGACTGCTGAGAACCCTGAGAGGTCTGCTGGTGAATAGCCAACAGATATTCCTCAAAAGTAAGACTGCCAGGAATCACAGGAGTAGTGGAAACTGCACTAGAAGTAGTTCAGGCTTCCGTCTAAGGAGCATAACGTCGGTGAATATCAAACATCTCCTCGTCAAACTCATAAGTAGAAACCAAAGGCATAGACGAAGTCACACAGACAGTAGGTCAAACTAGGACAGATGTAATAGTAACTGACGGATCTGATGCTGAAGGCAACGGTCCTAATGAAGGGAGGACCAAACTCCTAGGAGGAGTTACTGTGCTGGATTGTGATATGGATGCAACACCAGACATAATCTGACTCAAAAACTATAGCCAGCCAGAAGTGACACCGAAGGCGGAGAAGATTGGATAGAGGCATGAGAGAGATCTTCAGGAAAGAGGTGATATTCTCCTATGGAAATAAGCATTCATTCACTACCAACAGGACTGGAGGAATCCATATCTGAGTCTACCGTAAGATCTTCGAAAAAACTACGGGGAGTAGGAGGTATCACAACAGCAAAAAAAAGGCGATCCAGACATAAGAGGAGGAAATTATCGTTCTTCCCCAAAACCAGAACAAAATATCACTCTAGTCACTTTAAATTTGAAATGAGCGTGAAAGGAAAAGTGCTCGATGATCTTTTAATTATTTAAAGAGTCACGAAAATATTGAAATGACTACTCAGGTATTCTAAGCAAGAGCGTATAGTAGGTTTCCGTGAACTGTCATATACACCTTGGTGATTAAATGAAAGATAAATGACGAAGGACCTAACGTAGATACATGTATTCTCCCAGAATTTTGTGTTTGGTGTATCACGGTTACATGGTGGTAGACTTGGCTTCCTATGGATAAAGTATTGCAACCTAGAGGGCTCTCCCTTTATATACGAGACGGTATGGGGAGCACAAGTCCATACTAGTGCTGTATGAAGCCAAAAGGCGAGCGACAGCTACTAGGTTTTAAGATGTGGGAACACATCTCTAGCCTAGACCACTAGAAATGTTTCATTAGGTTTCAATGTTGCCTTAGGTTCATTGATTAAATTTTAAATTTGATCTTGGATTATGTTTCAATTTCCAGGCCCTATCGAATTTGGAGCTCAACTTCCTAAATGCAAGCTATATGAAAATGAACATCATTTCATTTCAATGAATGCTAGTTATAAGAAGGATATAAATCTTTGAAACAAGAAAGCAAGGAAAATATGCGAAGAAATTTCTAATGCCCTTAATGCAATCAATCGAAAATGAAATT
This sequence comes from Pinus albicaulis, assembly GCA_034641835.2. Taxonomy (NCBI): domain Eukaryota; kingdom Viridiplantae; phylum Streptophyta; class Pinopsida; order Pinales; family Pinaceae; genus Pinus; species Pinus albicaulis. Next base: position 9,984,336 of record CM076583.1, on the reverse strand, counting down.
CCTTCCTAGATTGAAAAATGCTAGTTATGTAAAGGAATGTTTCACTTTCCATGCAACAAAAGAATGCAAAAATATTGTTTTGATTTTTCAATGAAATAAAGCACACAACGTACTAATTCAATGGAAAACAAAATAGACACTAGTTTGAGTTTTGCGAATGCAGTGTTTTGAAATTGAATGAATCAACCAAAGTGAAATAGACACAAAAACATGCAAGCTAATGGAGCAAAATTTCAATCGAAAAAGAGAGTTTCCCAAAGTGACCCAAACAAGTAAAGTAATCGACGCTCAAATTATTGAAGAAGAAGGACTAATCGAAAAAATGAAAGGACCGTTCAATCAACAAAATAAAAGGATCAAGAAAAACTAAATCTAATGACTTGAAACGAGACTGACAACAATCAAAGAGGCTTGTTCTCAAACAGAAGGCTTAGTGTGCAAGAACACTTAGAAACCCTAAGGTCTTAAATAAAGCCGACAAGAAAATGGACAAATGATTGAAGGAAACTAGTCTACGGTAGTCAACACAATCTCAAAAGCTTAATCACACTAAAAAATAACCCATAAACAAGAAAAAATGAACAAAACACTGATTAAGGAGGTCAAACCAAAACCTACAGGAGTTGGCATGAATGTAAGGCTGTAATCTGCGCCATACAGGGGTTGGCGCAATTGCTAAAAGAGGAACCTGCACCAATCGGCGCGACTGTCCAGAAAAAAACTGTGCCAAACTGGATACCTATGGAAAAAGAGGAAAAACCATAACCTAATGAGAAGAGGTAAACCTTGACACTCTAGAGCTAAACAGAGGATGGAAACTCAGAAAAAAAACCAGAAAAAGACAGATAACTAAACCAATAATCGAAACTGACCCAACAGGATAAAATGACAAACTCGCACTAATCCCCAGTGGAGTGACCAATTTGTTATGAAGGTAAATCCTCTCTGCGGACAAAGACAATCCCTCTAGGCCTAGGGTGGGTCTAGTAACAAAAGACATGCTAAAGTGTAGCTTCCTAGTTAATGAATGAACAAAATACATGGTAGATTGACCTACCTTGAATCCAATGTTGTCGTCGTTACAGAAATGGTAGTGGCCTCTCGCTCCTGCCTTGGAAAATCACAATCAATTCACTGTTACACTCAGATACTTGCACATAGGACAAAGAACAAGAAAAACATACAACATAATAGTTTCACTCATAACTATTAGCTAGTGAAAGAGGGCAAAACATATCCAATCAAATAAACATCATAACACAATAGTGGAACCAAATAGTAGTCATGTATATAAATGAATAGAAGGAAGAGTAAAACTGATGCTCTGGCGTCCCAGTCTCCTCCAACTGGGTTCAGGCAAAGCACGTCTCAAATGTTGGTCAGGGAATTCAGATGGGATGAAGAAATGGACTCAAGCTCTCTTAGAAGTCATCGACTCAAGCTTCCACAATGTAATTCCTTCTTATTCTATCTTCTCTAGCAGCTCAGCTATAATATGTATAATTCTCCCAGTTCAGCTAGCTTCTACTAAAAGAGATAGTTTCTTTTATAGAGGAAAATGAGGAGGTTGGGATCCCTACAAAGGTGGGAGGGATTGTTGGGAAAAATACTGAGAGGGGAGGGGTGAATCAGTATTTAGGACTTTATCAAAATTTTTACTTTTTCACTCTCTAAAACCCATACGCTACTTTTCTGAATCAAACTGGCATATACACGCGGATATCCTTCATAAAACTCGCATATACACAGAGATCTAATTATGCCATTAATTCTTCACTTATATCATTCCAGCATTTATTCATTAGATATTCAACAAACAGTAAACATGTGCAGTAAGAACAGAATAAACCATCACACATAAGCATCACACATGAACACCAAGATTTTAGGTGGAAACCCAAGTCGGGAGAAAACCACCGCTGCAGTTGCTCAGCCTTCAATATTTTATTATAGAGAAAAATATCTTACAACATATGTGTGTCAAAAAGTGTACACCTACTGCCATACAGTACCCAATTGCGTCGTTTACTGTACTCCTCTCCTGGAAGGGAGCTCCAACCCCCTAACTCGTTTACCAGCCTCTCCTGGAAGGGAGCTACGACCCCCTGATCTCGTTTACTAGCCTCACCTGGAAGGGAGCTTCAACCCCCTGACTGAAGGCTACAACCCTTAGCACCTCTATGGACCACGTTTCATCAATTTTCACACCGGATCCAAAGCTTCCTTTAGAACACCACTTGCAGGCCACATTTCATCATATTTCCAGACTGGACCCTTTCCATACTTTTAAGCACAGTCAACCATGAAATAGATACATATAACTCACTGATAGATATCAGTAAACCAACAGAATAGATCAGACATTTCTTACCACAGACTTCAACAAACCCTAGTTTGCATACGCACTTTCCTTTCTCTGATGTCGCGTATATACGCGCTTTCCTTTCTCTGATGTCGCGTATATACGCGCTTCCGTTCACACAAACCAGTGTATACCTCTGTACATATTATAGAGCTCATTTCATTGCGCATACGCACTTTCTCTTCAGCAAAGCCGCGTATACACGCGCTTCCTCTGCGGCGAACTAGCGTATAGATCTTCAACCATTGTAGAGCAGCATACTTCTTCAGATCAGATATTCAGTTCAGATTTACCCTTTACTTCAGATGCATGTTCGGAGCCTCATTCCTGATCTAATCATTCCATAAATGATCTAGCAAATACAAGTGCATTTTCGTATCTAGATCCCCTTCTTTATCATTGGTGCATCATCCATTCGATCTATTCATTCAACTCAGAATCCCCTTTCCATTCGTATTTATCAGAGAGAAAGTATTCATTCAAGCTCGACATCTTGCACCCACACTCATGATTTGCACAATGAATTTCTTCTCCTTATATAGGTTTACCTCTTTTCAATACCATGAGCCCCTTTTTCAATACCATGAGCCCAAAACCACATTACATCCAATGGTATTCCTGGACGGGGTCAATTAGGCGGAACTTTACCCAATACAATGGGTCAATACCATGGTGATTACCCCTGGTTTTGGACTTTATGAGCGCTTTTGCCCATACGCGACTTGGAACGTTGTTTCCCGCGTGCATACGCGAATTCCCTTAGGCAAATCCGCGTATGCCTAGAGACATACTCTTTTTATCATAGATCTATCACATGCTAAATTCCTTTCTTCATTGCCTTCTGTACTCACTATAGATACATCAGATTTAGTTCATCAAGACATATTCTATCAAGCACAACTTCATCCAGTAAGTTGCCATTATCTTCATCAAGTGGGTTGCCTTTTAAGGACAACACTCAACATCATATTGCTAACAAACATAATTTACCAAGTCCATCAAGTCAAGAATAACTTCATCAGGTGAATTTCCATCAAGGACAACACATGTCAACAGTCGCATGTCTTCATCTTCATTCAGTGGGTTTCCATCAAGGACAACACTCTGCATCATATTGCCAACAATATCCCCCTTTGGACTTGATGGCAACCACGATGGTGTTTGGTTACCACAACAGATAGGTACATTAAGAATACAATGACACCATGTCACTCTCTCCAAATTTTGACACCATTCTTTCTCTTTATTCAAACACCATGTCACTCTCCCCCTTTGACATCAAGGGCAAAGGGTGGATTAAAACCAACATACTCTCCCCCTTTTCTTCGCATGTGGAAGAAGCGTTCTGCAGATCTAATATATACTGAAGTGGCCAAGCTTCCCCTGAGTTCATGTGGAATCTTCAAATATGTTTTCCAATGAAGTACATGACTCTATGAACATCCTATCACCAAAGACTCATACTTACATCAAATATCCAAACAAGTGGATTTACATATAAGACTCAAGTACCCAACCAAGTGGGTTTACACATTTCAACTCAGCTACCCAACCGAGTGGGTTTACAAAATTTGACTCAGCTACCCAACCAAGTGGGTTTACAAATTTTGACAAGCCCTTACATGACTAAAAATTACAATTTTACATCATGGGTCTCAACATGACCTTTTCATCAAGATACAAATATGACTTTTCATAACCAACACCAGAAAGTCCTCAAGAAAGAGAGAATATTTCAGAACCATCATAGTGCCAACAATACATTATACTCAGCAAAGCTAATGCTCCCCCTGAAACTGTGCATCCAAGCAAGTTTTTCATATGACTAAGGCTCCCCCTTAGTTTGTGCATCCTGAACATTTTCACCAACAAATCATCAAGGCATCTTTCTCAAAACATTAGAAATAGAATTATGAGAGCTGGAACACCACCAGAGATACCAAAAAATATCAGAAATACCAAGCAGCACTACAGCTGTGCTGAAGAGAGCTGACTCCAAACATAAAATTGTCAGCAATCAGACATACGCGGTTTTCTGTGCATGAAATCGCGTATATACGCGACTGTGTTTCAGGAAACCCGCGTATCCAATAAAATCTTCTATATTTATGCAGATTTTTTCTTTTGACTGGCAGAGAACACTCCCAACTTCTGTCTTAGATACTCGAACGCTTCCCTGGGCAGAGGTTTGGTAAAGATATCAGCAACTTGTTCTATGGAGGGAACATACTCCAACTTCACCTTTTGCTCAAGCACGTGTTCACGTAAGAAGTGATACTTGATGGGAATGTGCTTGGTCTTCGAATGCATAACAATATTCTTTGAAATACTGATGGCACTTGTATTGTCACACTTAATGGGGACAAGAGGTGTACATTTGATTTGAAAATCTTGTAAGGTTTGCATCATCCAAAGGAGTTGAGTGCAACAAGATGCGGCAGCCACATATTCTGCTTCTGCTGTAGATAGGGCAATATAATTTTGCTTCTTGCTGAACCAAGATACTAATCGGGGTCCCATATAGAATGCACCACCACTAGTGCTTTTCCGATCATCAACACTTCCAGCCCAATCTGCATCAGTGTAAGCATGAAGAGTAAGATCAGCATTCTTTGGATACCATAAACCAAAGTCTTGAGTTCCTTGTAGATATTTGAAAATTCTTTTAACAGCCTGAAGGTGAGACTCTTTTGGATTAGCTTGGAATCGTCCAACAATCCCAACTGCATGCATAATGTCTGGTCTAGTCCCAGTGAGATAAAGTAGACTTCCTATCATTGATCTGTATTCCGGTTGATTCACCGTGGGAGAATCATCATGAGAACTGAGATTGCATCCGGTTATCATTGGTGTACTTACAGGTTTGCATTCTTCCATGCCATACTTCTTCAGAATTTGCTTAAGATATTTTTCTTGTGATAAGAATATACCATTTGCAGTTTGATGCACTTGCAAGCCAAGAAAGAATGTTAGTTCCCCAAGTAAAGACATTTCAAATTCTTGCTGCATGACAGAAGCAAATTTCTGACTCATAGATTCTTCATTACTTCCAAAAATGATATCATCAACATATACCACCACAATCAATAGTTTATCATTTTCAATTTTTGTGTATAAATTGCTATCAGCAGACCCCTTTGAAAATCCTTGTTGATGAAGATATTTGTCAAGACGATAATACCATGCCCTTGGAGCTTGTTTGAGACCATATAAAGCCTTTTTAAGTCTACAAACAAGATTTTCATCATTTCCCAAAATGAATCCTTCCGGTTGTTCTATATATACTTCTTCTTCTAGATCACCATTAAGAAAAGCAGATTTAACATCCATTTGATAGACTTTGATTTGTTGATAACTTGAAAAAGAAAGAAACATTCTTATGGCTTCAAGTCTAGCTACAGGAGCAAAAGTTTCTTCAAAGTCTATACCTTCTTGTTGAGTATACCCTTTGCAAACCAATCTAGCTTTGTTTCTTACAACATCCCCATTCTCATTTAACTTGTTCTTGAAAATCCATTTAGTTCCAATGACATTTTTATCATGTGGTCTTGGAACCAATTCCCAAGTGTCATTCTTTTCAATTTGATCAAGCTCTTCATTCATGGCTTGCTTCCAACATTCATCTTTGCTAGCTTGATTGACATTGTGTGGTTCAATTGTGGATAGAAGTGCCAGATGACTAGAATATCCCACAAGAGTTCTCCTTGTTCGTACACCTGATTCCCTGTCTCCCAAAATTTGAGATTCAGGGTGATTCTTTTGAACATATCTGGATGGAGCTTTTTCAGATAGATCATTTTCAGGTTCTTCATTGGATCCACTGTCTATATCATTTCTGTTTGATGTAGAAGGACATAAGTCACCATCATCTTCTTTTGTTGTTTGTTTTTCTTCTTTAGGAGCTGCAGGAGACTCGTCAATAACAACATCAATGCATTCAACAATCTTTCGAAGCCTTTTATTGTAACATTTGTATGCTTTTCTCAGATGAGTAACCAAGAAATATCCCTTCATCTCGACGAGGTTCAAACTTACAAGCTTTTCCAATCCTTCCAATTCCGTCCCGGTTACTTCCAAAACTCTCAAAATGCTTCAAGAGGGAGAATTACAATTTGACTATATATTTTGTCACTATCACCTCTATCACCTAACATGATTTGTTGAGAATGTTAGTTGCCGTATGTGTCGTCTCACCCTGCAACATGCCGGAGTTCTGCATCATCGAGCATAGCTCTAGCCATTATTTGAATGGTTCTATTCATTCTTCGCCACGTATTTTGTCGGGAGTGCCCGTTGCAGAGAATTGTCTTTTTATGCCATGTTGTTCACAAAATTCAAAGAATTCATTTGATGTATATTCTCCTCCTCGATCAGATCTAAGACACTTGATTTTTAGATCTAATTCATTTTCAACTAATGCTTTGAAGATCTGAAACTTTTCAAATGCTTCATCTTTGTGTTTAATGAGTCTGATCCAACACATTCTAGAGTAATCATCAATGAATAAGATATAGTATTCTTCCCCACGTGGTGAATTTTTCCTCATAGGTCCACATATATCAGTATGAATGAGTTCAAGAGGCTCTCTTGCTGATCCTTCTTTGGCATTAAATCTAACTCTGGTCTGCTTACCAAATTGACAAGATTTACATATGATACTTTCTGGTAGATTAATATTGAGAAGACCACGAACCGCTTGAAGTCTACTTGCTTTGTTGATTTGAGAGAAGCTCAGATGCCCCAACCTTCTATGCCACAACCAATTTTCTGAAGACTTGCTCATGTAACATTGATCTGTGTCGTTCAGTATATACAGGTTGCTTGGATTTCGTTTTCCTTTTATAATGATTTTACCTGTATCAAGATCACGAACCACACAATATTTTGAACTAAAGACCACTTATGTTCCTTGATCACACATTTGACTTACACTTAATAGGTTATGCCTTGATCCATCCACATACATGACATCATTAGCCTTCACCTTTTCTTTTAGAAACAATGACCCTTTTCCTTTAATTACAGCAGGAGTATCATTTCCAAAAGTAACTTTCTTTTCCTTTTCTAGAGCATTGTATGCAAGAAGTTTGCTTTTGTCACCTGCCATGTGTCTTGAGCATCCACTATCAATGTATCATTGATTTTCTTCACCTTCTGCAAATAATGCTATCCCACAATTTTCAACCTATAATTCCTTCTTTTTCCATACTTTGGAACTTGAGGGAAAGTGTTGTTTTGGCTGGACTTTTCTCCTGCATTCAGATTGTTCATGGCCAAAGTTATTGCAATAAGCACATTCAACTTCATTTTGAAGAGGAGAAAAGTTGTTATAGGTATTCTTCTTTGGTTCAGTATTCAACCTTTTCTTTCTTGCTTCTCTTGTCATGATGGTCTTGTAAGCAACACATTGAGCAGCTTTGTGACCAAAATTGTGACATGTAAAACATTGTCCATTGAAATATACATTTTTGTAATCACGAAATCTTCTATTTGAATTTACCTGCTGGTTGGAGCTCCTTTGAAAGTTATTCCTGTCAGTGTTCCTTGAAGTGCGATGATCCTGCTTTACCTGTAAAGAATCCTTCCTTCTTTGTTGAGAGACAGAATATTGTAAACCAGTAGTTGCTGCCTTTAGATAGTTTGGTGCTGAAGCCTGAGAGGATTCTCCAGTATATCCAAGACCTGTTTTTATGAGAGGAGAACGTTGAGCATTGATAATTTCATCTAAGGTTTCTGAACCTTTAGCAAATCTAAGATTGAGAGTTTTTTCTTTCTCATTATCTTTCCTTAGACTTACTACTTCACACTCCAATTCCTCAATGCGTTTTTCCTTTGCTTCACGCTGTTTTTCAAGAGTCTCTATGATTATGTTCTTTTCTTCTAGGCTTACTTTGAGTTGATTGTTTTCTTCAAGAAAGTATTTGTCTTCCAGAGCATCCACAAAAGTATCCTTTTCTTCTTTTTGTTCAAATGCCATGAGAAGTCTAAGATATTCTTCACATTCTTCCTCACTATTAGATGACCCATCACTATCTTCATTAGTATAGTAACTTTTCTTAGAGCTAGATTGGTTCTTATTCCTTCTTACTACTTCTTTTCCTTTATAAGGACATTTTGCAGCATAATGACCAAATTTTCCACACTCAAAACATTTGAAAGGAAGCTTACCTTTGAATCTTCCAGTTCCTAGTTGGAGTTTTCTCACGAAATTCGCTTCTTCTTCATCGGATATGTAGCTGGTTTCTTTGACGACTTCCTTTTCTTTTCCTCTTGCAGATACCTTAAAAGCAGCTTCTCTGATTTGAGAAGGACCTCCTTGTCTCATTTCAAAAGCAGTCAGAATACCATGTAATTGAACAATAGTAAGAGTTTGCAGATCTTGCCTTTCTTCAATAGCCGAAACTTTAGAGTCAAATTTCGAAGTCAAGGATCTTAAGACCTTTTCCACCAGAGTAGTATCAGTTATGGTTTCACCCAAATTTCTCATTCGATTTACAATATCATCCAGACGTAAGAAGAATTGAGCAATACTCTCATCACTATGCATCTTCAAATTTTCATATTCAATTCTAAGAGTTTGGAGTTTTGCACTTTTTACCTTTGTGTCTCCTTCATAGCTTAGAATGATTTTGTCCCATATGTCTTTTGCCGAATGTAGTCGCATCACTTTAGCAAATTCTGATTCAGACATGCTTCCCAATAAGACATTCACTGCTTTGGCATTGATTTCATACTTCTTTCTTTCAGCTGCATCAGTAGGAATATTTGCTGGGTATTGATAACCTTCTTGCACGATTGCCCATACATCTGCACCAAGACTTTGTAGATATGCTTTTGTTCGTACCTTCCAGAATATCAGATTGCTTCCATTGAATAGAGGTGGCTTTATAGACATCACTCCTTCTTGACTTCCCATTGTGACGGATCTCCTTCAAGCGATCAAGCTTTTGCAGAAGGACCTGGCTCCGATACCAATTGTTGGGAAAAATACTGAGAGGGGGGGGGGGTGAATCAGTATTTAGGACTTTATCAAAATTTTTACTTTTTCACTCTCTAAAACCCATACGCTACTTTGCTGAATCAAACTGGCGTATACACGCGGATATCCTTCATAAAACTTGCGTATACACAGAGATCTAATTATGCCATTAATTCTTCACTTATATCATTCCAGCATTTATTCATTAGATGTTCAAAAAACAGTAAACATGTGCAGTAAGAACAGAATAAACCATCACACATAAGCATCACACATGAACACCAAGATTTTAGGTGGAAACCCAAGTCGGGAGAAAACCACCGCTGCAGTTGCTCAACCTTCAATATTTTATTATAGAGAAAACATCTTACAACATATGTGCTGGTGTAGACTCCTACCAGCACGTAGGCACCCACCTACGCTCGTTTACCAGCCTCTCCTGGAAGGGAGCTCCAACCCCCTGACTCGTTTACCAGCCTCTCCTGGAAGGGAGCTACGACCCCCCGATCTCGTTTACCAGCCTCACCTGGAAGGGAGCTACAACCCCCTGACTGAAGACTACGACCCTCAGCACCTCTATGGAGCACGTTTCATCAATTTTCACACTGGATCCAAAGCTTCCTTTAGAATACAACTTGCAGGCCACGTTTCATCATATTTTCAGACTAGACCCTTTCCATACTTTTAAGCACAGTCAACCATTAAACATATACATATAACTCACTGACAGATATCAGTAAACCAGCAGAACAGATCAGACATTTCTTACCACAGACTTCAGCAAACCCTAGTTTGCATACGCGCTTCCCTTTCACTGATTTCGCGTATATATGCGCTTCCGTTCACATAAACCAGCGTATACTTCTATACATATTACAGATCCAATTTCATTGCACATACGCACTTTGTCTTCAACGAAGCCACGTATATACGTGCTTCTTCTGCGGCAAAGTAGCATATAGATCTTCAACCATTACAGAGCTGCATACTTCTTCAGATCAGACATTCAGTTCAGATTCAACCCTTTACTTCAGACAGATGTTCGCCTCATCTCGGATCTAATCATTCCATAAATGATCTAGCAATACAAGTGCATTTCGATCTGTGATCCTCTTTTATCATTGGTGCATCATCCATTCGTATCTATTCATTCAACTGTAACCCTTTCCATTCAGATTTACTTCAGAGAGAAGTATTCATTCAAGCTCAGACATCTTGCACCCACACTCATGATTTGCACAATGAATTTCTTCTCCTTATATAGGTTTACCCTTTTTCAGTACCATGAGCCCCTTTTTCAATACCATGGGCCAAAACAATACCATGAGCCCAAAACTACATTACTTACGATGGTATTCCCGGACGGGGTCGTTTAGACGAATCATTACCCAATACAATGGGTCAATACCATGGTGGTTACCCCTGGTTTTTCACTTTATGAGCGGTTTTGCCCATACGCGACTTGGAACGTTGTTTCCCGCGTGCATACGCGACTTCCCTTAGGCAAATACGCGTATGCCTAGAGACATACTCTTTTTATCATAGATATATCACATGCTGAATTCCTTTCTTCATTGTCTTCTATACTCACTGTAGATACATCAGATTTAGTTCATCAAGACATATTCTATCAAGCACAACTTCATCCAGTAAGTTGCCATTATCTTCATCAAGTGGGTTTCCTTTTAAGGACAACACTCAACATCATATTGCTAACAAACATCATTTACCAAGTCCATCAAGTCAAGAATAACTTCATCAGGTGAATTTCCATCAAGGACAACACATGTCAACAGTCGCATGTCTTCATCTTCATTCAGTGGGTTGCCATCAAGGACAACACTCTGCATCATATTGCCAACAGGGATTCCTATCCTTTAGGAGATTTCCAAGGGAGGTGGAAACTACTAACTAAAGGAAGGAGTCTATGGTTGCTTCAGTTCAACCACTCCCAATTACTCATCCTCGAGGTGGTTGGAATGGAACCTCCGCCTCTATTTTTAAAAAACATTCCATAAAAAAATTGGCGTGAGTGTCTAACTAGCACAGAGCGCCAACTGGCGTGGGCTCATTGTTAAATTTCTCTGTCGATGCGAGAGTGTAATAGGATACTCACGCCAAGGAAAAAATAGGGATTTTTACAGCTCTGCCCAAGGAATTGTCAACAAGAAGAATGTTGCTTTCATCAAAGGGATGCAAAGATGGTATTTTCAAAGCATGAAATTGCTCATTGGTCAAAGAAATGACCCTCCAATGTGCGAGTTGGGGATTGAAGGGACAGTGACAAAATGTTGTGTAACAACATTAATTTGTATGAAGCCACTGAATCTAGCATTGCATTGTGTAATATTTGATCATGAACAGTTAAACTAATGTAAAACGATGGAATTGCTCCATCTTGGTGTTTTCCATTAACATCAGGACCAATAATTAACTCTATTTGATCATCACTTAGATTTACTAAATCTTCTCCATCATTTATGTTTAAGGTTTCAGTGATAGTTGTTTTGTACAAATCATGTTTTACCAATTCTTTCAAAGGAATTGGTACTTTTAATTTCGAAATTTTAGCTTGAATATAAGTGGATGTCGTGATTTACTTAGCTAAATTATCTCTTCTTTAGTGACTTTAGTTTGAGGAGGTTTGTCTTCTTTACCTACAGTTGTTTTCTCATTTTCATTTTGTGTTTCTACTGTATTAACATTTTTAGTTTTCTTTTCAGGAATAGTTTGAGAAGCAGTAGACGTTTTTGTAAATTTTTTATTTTCAGAAGCTGTTTTAGCAGTGACAACTTTTGGATCAGCTGATTTTGGATCAATAGTGGGTGTTTTAGAGTCTAAAATTGTTGTTTTGGAAAAATTAATTGTCTTGAAAACAGTAGATTTTTGTGAATCTATTAATCTTTGGACAACATCATCTGTTATATCAACCATTTTGGGACTTGGTGAAATTTGAGGGCTTGAAATTGTTTGGGATGAATTAGAGTTTTGCTTGTTTTCCCTAGGGAAAATTTGCAGAACTTTAGTGGTGGGAGCTTATACTGCTTTCTTTGTTTGTGTTTGAACTGATTTATTAGTAGAAGCCTCTATGTTTTTCTTTCTCCTAAGGTTATATTGCTTATTTACTTCATTGATAGGAAACTCATAACCTTGTTTGTAATTAAATGATTCACCAGAATCTAATTGCAGTTGTTATAAATCATATAACTACTGATCTTCTTATGTAAGAAAGATAGTGTTATCATCATTTATACCCATTATATTTATGGTGTCTTCATCATCTTCATTCTGATGAGAACTTTCAGCATAGTTCTCTTGGAAAGGTATTCTTATTCTTTGGTTAGGTGTTGATTCTCTAGTTTTTCTAGTATTAGTGTTTTTCGTGAAATTGGGATTTCTAATTAGTTGTTGGTTATCCCATTGTGGATTCCTTTCCATATTATCTAACCTATCCATCATTATCTCTAAATTTTTTTCTAATTGATCTATTTTTAAATCTGAATTAGATGCCTCTTCTTTTATTGTTACTCTTTTTTCATTCCTTAACCTAGATTTCTTTGCTAACAGATTTGCTTCTACACTAACAACATTACTTTGCATCTGCTCTAAATTTTCAGGATTCCTCTCTCTTAATTGATATGTAATGTCCGTATCAAATCCATCAGGGAATTCAAGAAGAACATAATCTGGAGGAGGCTTAATATTAGCAAGAATTGAATTATAAATGCTATTGTATCTAGTGTAATAATCTTGGATTGTCTCATTAGGTACTCTTTTAATGCTCTCAAATTCTGATAAAATATGTAATGGATTTTTCTTATTTTCCAATATATTAATAAATAATCGATGAAAGACTACTAAATCAGCAATACCACCAGGATTTAAACCTTTAAACCATTTTCTCACTTCCCTAGTTAATGTTTGAGAAAACAATCTCATTTGGACATCAGACTCATCTATTTCATGAAGTTAAAAATAGTCTGTCATCTTATTTACATGTTGTTGGGAAATGTATTGAGTGGTTGCATCAAATTGAGGTATTTTTCTTTGATAGTCCTGGGGCATGTAATGTAATTGGGCTGGAAGAACCAAGGGAGCATATCTAGCAACCATGGCTTGAATTCTAGCTTGGCTTGGAGGTAAATTGGAAGTACTTGGGGTAGAACTAGAAGTACTTGTTGATATAGTCACAGAACTTGCAGATGAAATTTGGATATAAGAAGATGTACTAGAAAATGTGGTTGAAAAACCAAAAGATGGAGCTAGGAAATATGAAGAGGTATTTGGAAATGACAATCATGTATTGGAAAATGCAGAAGGAAAACTAGTGGATGGAGATGAAGTGGTGGAGGATGGGAATAATACTCTAGGATGGAATGGTTATTTATGATTAAATAGATCTGCGGAATGAAGTGTGGTGGTAAATAGAGATGAACCTTGAGATTCTAAAAGCTTGGTGTCTAAATGAGTGGTAGAGGGCTTAGGGGTACAAGCTGATAAAGGAGCTAATTCAACTGAATGCTAAAAAATAGCTTCATCTATTTCATTAAGTATAGTATCATTTATTGCATAAATTTTATCATAAACCTCAAAGATATTTGATTCAGAGTCTACTGAAACAGTTTCCTGTTTAATTTCAAGAGATGAAATAAAATCAGGATCTATAACACTACTATTTAAGTCACTTTTTGATTTGTTTATGAATAAATAATGTTCAAAATTTAAATCAAAATCAATGTCTTGTATAGTTGCTAACTTTTTTGGAAGGGAATTTTCTCTAACTAAGGAAACTTTATTACCTAAATCCTCTACTTTTTAATTCTTTTTTCCAATTCTGTCAGGATCATCTACTATTGCAGCAAGATGTGGATCTAAATTTGATATGGTATAGTAGACTCTTCTGGAAGCCAAAATTACAATTTTTAATGAAAATTACTCACAACTTATTAAAATAGTCCTTAAGGTGAAAATATAATGAAAATATTTCCTTTAAGACTTATTTTAAAATTGAGGTTTGGTTAGTTCCCCAACGGAGTCGCTAGTATGTCATCACTCTAATAATTTCCAAAGTTGTGAGATTTTGATTTTATAGTTTAAAGAATATTAGAGGTAACCACATACCTACTTTTAAGCTTTTGGATCTAGCATTCCTAAGACTCAGAGATGGCTCTCTCTATAAGGTTTAATTTTGTTTTTATCTTTGATTTTAGGCTATTTATACAGGGCAAATTGGTTTCGGGGTTTTGATTGGTTTTGGTGGGAAAATAACTTAATGGGATGGATAGTTGTGAATCTGTAATCCATTGGGCAGATGGAGTCAATGTGTAAAGTAGAAGGATAAGGATCAAGGTCTAAAGTAAAATGTTTAAAGGGCAAGATAGCAGAGTCACTAAAGATCTTCAAAGGCTGATTGGTGAAGGGGTTTTAATCGGGATAAAGAGAAATTAAGAATTCTTTGATCCAGATAAGGAGTGAGAAAGTATGGGCCAATCAAAATTATGGAGAAATTAAGGGTTCCCTAGTTTGGATATCAGCAGAAAACATTAAAGTGAAAACTAGTCAATAAGAAAGTGATTTTAACAAATTCTGATATAACAATTCCTAATTTCACATTAAAATTTAGAACACATTTATGAATGAATGGAAAACATAAGAAAATATACAGATAATAGTAGAAAGTACTTCACTTCAGATGCCCAACACATGAATCCAGTAATATGATGCTTTATTCCTTGAAATCCAGTCTTCTGACTTCAACTTGATTACAAAAACCCTTAGGTTCAGAATGTTCTAGCTATAGAAATATTCAGAAATTAATCCACACTAATACTTAAAATGATGAAGTATTTATACAAAAAATTAATACAAAATATCTTAGAATAATCATAGGAATTTTCTATGGAAAATAAAATATCTTATTACAAAAATATAGTGACAGCTGCATAACAAACTTGCAAGTTGTCTTATTTATTAAAGAAAAATATCTTTCCGTTGGACTTAGGTTGTAGTTGGTTGTTGTGTTGTCTTTAATGCTAGCAAGTGGTATTCAATCTATTTCACTACTTTATCCCTCACTTTATACTCTTTAACTGATGCACTTTACCTCTCATACACTTTAACGTGCTATTTTGACTGTTTTACTACTTTAAAGATCTAATTTTACTGTGTAAAAACAACACTATGTTTTCTCATTCTCTTTTACTGCAAACTGTCTTTTTATAGAAAATCTATGAGCTTCTGCCATAACTCTTCATGTGGTAATTTAATCTTTGTAAGTTTTATGAAATTTTCATATTCTTTAGTGTATCTAAAAAAGGTTGGATTGACTACAAGGATGTGTTTTATCTCATGCTGCAAATAAAACAAGCTTTCAACACTCTTATGCAACACTTTACCTGTGGGAAATCCTTGCCAATCTGCCTTGTTTACTTTATCTCTAGCAAAT
Organism: Pinus albicaulis; assembly: GCA_034641835.2. Taxonomy (NCBI): domain Eukaryota; kingdom Viridiplantae; phylum Streptophyta; class Pinopsida; order Pinales; family Pinaceae; genus Pinus; species Pinus albicaulis. Next base: position 9,968,550 of record CM076583.1, on the reverse strand, counting down.
TATCTTATCTTCTTGTTGTAATATTCTTGCTTCATCAATTTATAATTGATAACAAGAATGTTTGGCAAGCCTTTTTGTCTTAATGTGTCAAACTTAACCATGAATCTAGTTATGGGCATGTCCATATTTTGACACTTTTCCTCCAACTGTTTCATTAAATTTTTCTTTGATTCTTACCTCAAGAATTGCCTTTGTCCTATCACTAATTCCTATCTCATCCAATTATTTCTTGTTCTTAGTATTGAAAAACTTGATTATCTCTTGGGCTTCTTCAGGCTTAGCACCTAGGTCTTCTTTTTTCTTCATTTTTTCTTCTTTGGCTGCCTTAAGCAAGTCCTTCTGCTCATAAATCACTTGAATGGATGGCCAAGTATCATTAATTGACTCAATGATATTGGACCATAGCTCATTTTTTATGTAGGCCATGGGCTCTTTTAAGGTCAATTTTTTTTCTACCTTTTTAAGTTGTTCACATAACATTTTGGCCTTTTGTTCCTCCGTTTTAGAATTTATCTATGCTAATTTCTTGGAATATTTCAAGTTATTGATTTCCTCTTTCAATATATTGATTTCATTATTCTGTATTGACATATCTTCCATGGCTTTAATGAGTTTACTGTCATCATCTGACTGTTGAACTGCTAAAGTGGAAGATTTTGTGGCAGAAGTAGTGAAAGAAGTAATTGGCACTGATGTGGCCAGTAGGACATTTGGTGCTAACTCTTCTGCTAGAGTTGAAGGAGCTGTTGTTGTTACCATGGGGATGACTATATGAGGAACACTTTGAGTCTTTTCAGCTTATTATTCTTAGACAATCTTGTCCATCTCAATTTCCATCTCCTTGATCTGTGCTGTCATTTGTAGTATGAGACTCATCATCTCATCTTTTTTATTTTCCACCTGTACAATCTCCTTAGCCTTTGGATGTTCTATTGGAGGTAGTTTCAGTTGCTTTCTGAGTGCCACAATATCAACATTTTTCTTCTTTACTAATTCATTCGTGGCTTTCCCATTAGCAGGGTCATACCCTAATTCAATCACCAATTCCTCTAAAGACTTGATTATAGGTCTTTGGCATATGAAGAGGCCTTTTCAACCTCATTTTGATCTCTCATATTAGTCACAGTATTGTGAAGCTTTTGGACACTCATTGCCTTTGTGGTCATTGTAGAATATAGCATTTCTGAGCTCTGCTTGTGAAATTCAATTTGGTCCAAGGGATGAATATCTTGGACTGGCGCCTCAAAGTCAACCTTCTTATCATATGCTCCTATTTTAGGTGTTGGCACTATAGGCTGAAGAAGTGAGATAAGAAATTTCTTATTTGTATAGTCAAAGTCTGAAAGAAACTTGTTTTGATTTCTTGGAGTCTGCTTTAAGTATTGTGAATATATTTCATTTTTAATCTCTTCATTCTTGGCCTTGATTTCTTTATACTTCTCTTTGATATCCCTGTCTTTATCATATTCTTGCTATGATGAAGATGCTTCCATGATTTGCTGTTTTTCAATCATCTGAGTGTTATAAGTAGCAGGTTCCTGCTCATTTTCAATTACCATGTGAGTCATAGTATATTTCTTTGGATTCTCTTCATCTAAAACCTCAATTGTTTCATTTTCTTTGTATGCTGGATTAATCTTAGGTTTCTTATTGTATCTGAGCTTGAATCTAGTTTCTGTTGATGTTTCAGCTGTATATGTGCCTTCTTCTCTGATTCTCTTTGTGGTTATGTCCTTCGTAATATGACTCTACAAAGTGTGACTAGTATCACATTGCTTGACATATTCCATTAATGTGTTTTCCAACCATTCAGCTAAGTTAGAAAAAATTTCAATTTCAGGCCTTTTATCATGAATATATGTGGTTAATTTTTATTTTACCCTCATCTTACTGATTATTCCATAAGGATCATAGTTCCACAAGAAACTTTCATCAAAATTATATTATAGAAGCTATTTTTTTTGTCTCTGTAACTGCTTCCCTGTTGTTGCATATGAAAGGACAAACTTGGTTTTTCAATTTGAACTGAGTTTTCTTTTTAGCAGCCAAAATTTTTATAGAATCTGAGTTTATAATTTGTCTTATATACTCTAAGGAAAACACTCTCATTGGCAAGTACTTTGGCAATTTGTAGGGCAAGAGGTTTGACCCATAGACTCTAATCTTTATGTGGTTTTGGTAAAGGTACCAATCACCAGTTCTGTTATGCTCTAATAGCTATTCAACTTTCTTAATCTCATCACTTATTCTTGGTTGTACACTATTTGTAAGCATATTTATCAATGGGTGAATAAAAAAGTCTGTGAAATCTACATAAGTGAACTCAGTTGACTCTTTTCTAATTAAATAAGTCCTGAAAATAATTGACAGTGGATTTCCTTCTATATCCAGCTTTTGAAGGGCTATTGGGAATTTATCTGTGTGGAAGTAGAGGAACATATGAAAGAGGAATGAGGTGTATCTGAAAACACCTTATGTAGGAAGTTTTACAAGATGATAATGGATACTATCAGTTATATACTCATCATAGTTATACATGATTGTAGGGGGCTGACTAGGCACAAAAGTGGATAGAAAACCAAGTATAGACTCATCAGTGTGCTCATCAGCAAAGTAACCAGGGATAAAATACAACACTGAGATAATGTGTCTTGATTGTTCTGGGAATTTGGAGGATGAATATGGAGGGTTAATCTTCGGGATTTCAACATATAAAGGTATGAATATTTGAAAGATCTGAAATCTGTTAGGAAATTCTAACTCCAGATAAAGCTTTGTAAGAGCTTCTATAGACAATGGGACTGCATTAGGATCTGGTTGCAATTGAATCATTTGGTTTATGGATTCTGCAGTGATATTAATAATACTTCTTTCTCAGCATTAACAATAGCTCTTTGGTTAGGGGAATAGTGAGCTGGACACAATCTAATCACCTTTGGACACTGATGGGTATGGGGAACTACATATTTGGGCAAATTAGACTTGCAAACATGTACTTCATCAACCTAATCGAAGGATTTCTCTTGACTCTAGCAGTGGAGGTCAAGAAGATTGAATTCAATTACTGGATAAATGATTGTATGATCAACATCACCTAAAGCGCTGTGTTCAACATCTACAATAGGAGGTTGTAGTTGATTGATGACAATTGTGCTTTTAGAAGCTATTTCTAGGTTTATTTTTGACAATTTAGCCCTATCGATCTTAGAAACTCTATTTTTTAGGTTTTTTATACTCTTCTTGTAAGGTTAGACAGTTTACAGAAGGTATTTTTCTTCTGACAGAGGCTTCTTTTTGGATTTTAAAAGGTAAAATTTGGATTTTTATGCTTCAAACCTTCAATTCTGCTCCAAAATTAATCTTTAAACTTTTTACAAACTCAGGAAAGGTTTAACAAGGGTTTACTACTCTTTTTTTGGATAAAAAAGACCTAAAAAAATTTAATTTATGCACAAAGGGCTTCTGAGCTTTTTATAAGAAGGTTTTTAATATTTCAAAGAGTTTCTAAAGGCCTGCAATAATTAAAATAATCAAATTCCGCCTTAATCAACTTACAGTTTTCAGAAATTGTGATTTTTATCAGGGTTTTGAAGCAGCAAATACGAATTCATGAAGAAATAAGGGTATTTCTTTTGGCAACATGATTTTTGCTTAGGTGAATATACTTTCAAAGGTTTAATTTCTAGAGAATGCTCTTTTCAAATGACGAATGGGTATTTTTCTTGAAAAATACATGTTATTTTATGTATTTGACTTGAAAAAGGGGTTTCTTGGACGTCTTAGAGCTTTCAGAAGATTTTTTGAAGTATTTAAACGAAAATTGGAAGGTCTAAATGGTTGCAGTAGTGAATTGGGACGAATTCTGGTTGTTTGTGCATAAAAACAGGGAAGCAACATTGTTTCTTCAGCCAGAAATAGTTAAATGAGCAGAAAATACAGTGAAAAGGTTTAAACGCATATGAATTTGTTGTTTTATAAAAAATTTAGTTGAAACGATGTCATCTTTCAATGCTGGTCATTTCAAATGAGAAGTGGTTTGGTGCGGGGAGGTTAAATAGCGCCAAGCGGTTATCGCATGATTGGAGGGTGGTTTATGGTTTCACTCGGAAGGATGTTATCCAATATTGAATGGACGCGTGGAGGAGAGATAATGGGGAAATACCACCCATATCGCAAATTTGAAAATTATTAACGATCACGCCATTGAAATTGCGATATGGGTTATGGTTCATTGGATCGGGTGGAGGGAGTGTGAACGATCACGATTTATTAATGAAGTTGTTGGGTAAGTGGGCATGGGGCCCAGGATCTTTTATGCAGTGGGGTTAATGTTTATATGTTTAAAACATAGTTTTTAACATAAAACTCTAATGTTTATAGGGATAGGTGGAGTTTATGTTTTACACAACAAACAAGCTATTTACAGTTCTAAAGTAACCTTTGAGCAGATTTTTAATGTAAAACATATGGTTTAAACCTATGGGGTGGGGAATATATCATGTGGGTACTAAAAACTTAGGGTAAACATTAATAAAGTGGGTTTGGGCTATTTAAGTATAAAGGTTTTAATATATTACGAGATGGGGTATTATAAGGAATTAATAAATTAAATTAAAGTTAATATGAAATGGATAGAATGAGCAGAAATACAAAATACCCTATGTTAAGTGTGTTTTAAGTGTTTGGGCATAGTGGTGGCCCCATTTTAAACATATTACACTTAACACTTAGGATAAATATAATTTTGTGTGTTTTTTGAATATTTTTGTATGAAATGAATTTAGTTAAGGGATTTTTTACTTTTCCTAAGAAAAAAATGTATTTTCACTCAAGAAAAGGGATTTTCTCTTAGGAGAAGGGGTGAAGTTTGAATAAAAGGGTTTTTCTGAAGGTAATCCAATGCTTAGTGCCAATCAGTCATCAAGCCTTGGGTTTGGTCCCAACAAAAGTTAGAGAAATGCTCTGAGCCTTTATAACTGAAGGTTTTTAATACTGGAATACTTTGAGGGGAGGGAAATTAGTATTTTTCCAAATGATGTTTTATTCATGCCTTGTGTAACTACTTTCTACCTACACATCATTTATTCTACCATTTTTTTCTTTACTTTCATGGGTGTATTTTAGCTGGCAACCCTAAATCCATTTTTCTTTTAAAGCAAAAAACTATCTAATTCTTACCTTATTTCATCCGAGGGCTCAGATTAAACTATTGAGCTCCTCATTTATTCTCTCTATATAAACATGAAATTCAAAGCATGAAAAAGTTAAGATTAAACTATTTACTCATCATGGATTATGGCATTATGAACAAACTGCACATAATCATTTATTTGCAGTAAAAAGTAACTACTAGTGGCATTTTTACTTGCATCACTTTTATGTTTTATTTTTATCTCTTTTTTGTGTTTGGGGTCCATTTTTCTATTCTTTTTTATTTTTTTCTTTTCAATTCCTTTGATTTTTCTTTTAGGACTTTTACCCTCTTTTCATTTTTTATTATTTTCAAATATGGGAAAATAACTTGCAGAAAGCAAGGTATGTACATATTTACAAGACTTATCAAAGTCAATTAAAAAATTATGAACCCTATTATTAAAGGACCCTAACACCTTCCATTTATTTCAAAAACCATGCATATTTTGTACAATTCACTTCTTTTGATTTCTTCTTGTATGAAACAAGCTTCTTTTATTTTGTGGCCACATCTCCTACATTTTCAGTAATCATTAGGGGAATTTTGAGGTCTAAAATGGGCCTCCTACGGAAATTATAAAATAATAGTGGAGATTATAAAATAATATTAAATTACATCATCAAATTTGAGAGGGGAAAAAAGAAAAAACTATTTTTTTAAACTTGTATTTTCAACTTATCTCCCTATGGGATTTCCAAAATTTCGTGTGAAAACACTTGTTGGATGCAAAATTTGATTCCTCATCCAAGGAGTACCCATATTCCATACTTTAGTGTTGGGAAAAATACTGAGAGGGGGCCGGGGGGGGTGAATCAGTATTTAGAGCTTACTCAAATCTTTTACTTTTTCCTTACATAATTCTATACGTGACTTTAATTAACCCAACTCGCGTATATACACGGATATCTTTAAGCAAACTTGCGTATGTCTAGAGATCTTAATATGCAGATAATTCTTTACTTAGATCAGTGCATTATTTATTCATCAGATGTTTAGTAAGCAATAAGCATGTGCAGTAAGAAAAGAATAAATATCCACACATAAGAAACACACATGAACACAAAGATTTAAGGTGGAAACCAAATTTGGGAGAAAACCACCACTGCTGTTGTATCTGTCTCCAATATTTATTATAAATAAAACTGCTTACAATCATGTACTAGTGTAGACTCATACCAAAACGCAGGCACCCACCTGCAGAAGGCTGCACCCTTCTCTCGTTCTCCAACTACTATTGGAAGGGAGATCCAACCCCCTGATCTCATTTACCAGCCTCTCCTGGAAGGGAGCTACTACCCCCTAATCTCGTTTACCAACCACTCCTAGAAGGGAGATACTACCCCCTAATCTCGTTTACCAGCTACTACTGGAAGGGAGCTACTACCCCTTAATCTCGTTTACCAGCGTCTACTAGAAGGGAGCTACAACACCCTCACTGAAGGCTTCAACCCTCAGCACCACCATGGACCACGTTTCATCAATTTTCATACTAGATCCAACAACTTCCGCACAACACACCTTGTAGGCGTCTTTTCATCAGATTTTCAGACTGGACCCACTCCACACATTTAAGCTCAAAGAACATACATCAAACTGAAACTTATAACCCATTCAATTCATTCATTGAATCATCAACCAATAAACCAACTGTTGATCTTTAATCATAATCAACTTGCAGCATAATCAGTATTCAAACAACTCAGATTTGTATGAAGACATCATTGGCAGACAACAGTAACACAACAAAATAGATCAGAGATTTCCTTCTGCACAATTCAACAAAACCCTAGATTCCATATGTGCTTGTACTTCACTGAACCCGTGTATATACACACTTCCACAGAGACAAACCTGCATATATATATGCAAACATTTCAGGGCTAAACCTAGATTCCATACGCGCTTTTGCTGAAACTAACCCACGTATATACGTGTTTTCGCTGCGACGAACCTGCGTATAGATCTGAAAAAATTACAGGGTTGCACAATTCTTCAGAATAGATAAACAGCTCAGATCTTACCCTGCACTTTAGAAAAAATTTGCCACATCTCAGATCTAAACATTCCATAAACAGATCTAGAAGATATATAGTCATTTGAGGTCTAGAGATCCCGATCCATCATTTTATTCATAGGTGCATTATTAATTCAAATCTATCAATAAACTATAACCCATTCCGTGCAGATATACTTCAGAGTGAAGTATTCATTTAATACCCAGACACATGCACACTTTGCACTATGATCTTCTTCTCCTTAAATAGATTTAGCCTTTATCAATACCATGAGCCAAAACCAAACAACTTTTGATGGTATTCTTGGATGGAATCAAATAGACAATGCATCGCTCAATACTGTGTGCCAATACCATGGTAAAGCCCCTTGGTATCATAATTTTAGAGAGTAAAAGGCATACGCGACTTGGGACGTACTTATCTGCGTGCATACGCGACTTGGCCTTTACAAACCCGCATATACATTATGACATATTATATTTATCACTCCTCTCGTACTTACTGGAATTCTTTTCTCTGTCACATCTGAACTAATCTATAGATACATCATGCTTACACCTTTAATAAATAGGTTGCTTAACATAGGCAACTCGTCAAGTAGGTTTCCATCAAGGACAACTTCATCAAGTAGGTTGCCATCAAGGACAACACATTACATCATATTGCCAACAATCTCCCCCTTTGGACTTGATGGCAACCATGATGGTGTTTGATCCTATATGAGATAAATAAATTTACCTGCTCGTGCTCCCAGACTTCACCATGATACTCTCCCCCTTTGACATCAAGGGAAAAGGGCGGATCAAAACTAAAACAAGGTTTCTCTTCCATTGTAGAAAGATGAGCTCTGTAGATCTGAAGTGCATTAAATTTACCATGCTCCCCCTGAGTTCATGCTGAATCTTTAGACAAATTTTTCAGTGAAGTACATGACTTTATAACTCAACCAAGTATGACCATTCCTATCACCAATGACTCATACTTACATCAATTATCCAACCTAGTGGATTTACATATTTGACTAAAGTACCCAACCAAGTGGGTTTACAAATTTTGACTCAACTACCCAATCAAGTGGGTTTAAAAACAAGTCCTTACATGACTGAATATGACAATTTTACATCATAGGTCTCAACATAACCTTTTCATCAAATTACAGATATGAATTTTTATAACCAAAACCAAAAATACCTCAAGAGAGAGATCATATTTCAGAACCATCATAATGCCAACAATGCATTATTCTCAGCAAGGCTAATTCTCCCCCTAAAACTGTGCTCCTATTCTTGAGTTGTCTCACTGTATTTCTTATCAAAAAACATACGCTACTGTCTCCAACAGAACTGGCATGTATATGTGGCTTTCGTTCATGAAACCCGCGTATAGAAAGTGAAGTATAGAAAAATTCACAACTCCATCTCCCCCTAAACTTATACCACATGTACCTGTCTTCTTCACATTAGATGCATTGTTAGAAATAAACATAACTAGAATTACCAAACCAACGATGGGAATCACCATATATTGCTCCCCTTGTGATGATACATTACTGATTCCTCTAATGTATCTCACATCACTCCTGCAGTCATTATGAGAAGTAAAATTTAGAAGTGGATGACTGCAATAGGGTCAATATTCCCTACGTTTTTGACTGGGGCTTCTTCTTTTTCCATCTTTACTGGAAATTCTCCAATTTCTTAGATCTGTTCATTAATCTGCATTCTTTTTCTACATGCCCATACTTGTTACAAGAATAACACCTCATGTGACCAGAAAAGGGAGCATAGGGATCATAATATGTTTTTCTAATATATCTTCTATTGCACTAAACTTCTTTATGACCAAAATTGCTGCATGAAAAACAATATCCCTTAAAGAAACCTGAGTATCTGGGAGCTAACTATCTTTCTGTGTAGTATCTATCTGTATTGGACTGAAACAATTCTCTTCTGCACTTGGTTGCAACATGTCCATAATTATGACATATAAAGCATTCAACATTATTGATACTTCTATATCTAGTAGCAAATGATTTCCTTTGAGAATTCATGATTGTTGGTTGCCCTTTTGTCTCTTTAAACACTTCAGGTTTTGCATTGATATCCTTTGAATCTTTGGCTTTGTCTTGTGAACTAGATTCTCCTTTCACAGTTTCATGAAAACCAAGACCAAATTTAATCAAGGGAGACCTTTGACTACTAAGAATATTATCCAGAATATTAGTACTATCTTGAAACCTCAAGTGTTTATCCTTTTCCTCTAATTTACCTTTTAAAATGTTTACCTCAACTTCCAATCTTTGGCATTGCTTCTTCATACTTTCTTCGACCCTGCTTCCTTCTTCTACTTGTTCATTCAATTTTAGAATCTCTTCTTTCAACCCATTTTCTTGTTCTTCAAATAATTGTAGAAGTTCTTCATTCTTCTTATTTGATGTTTCGAGATCTACTTTGAGAGAGATGATTTCTACTTCAAGTCCTTCATTGTGATTGGTTACTTCATCATACAGCCTTTGATAATTGTTTATCTATCTATTCATTCTAGAGATCATATCTTTGTAGATAGATTCCCTCTCATTAAATAATATTTGTTGAGCTTCAACCTTAATCTTGAGATTTGCAATTACTGGTTCTAGATCCATAACATTACTTTCACTTTGGTTTTCACTATCTTCACCATTGCATGCACAAGAAAGTGAATCACAAGAACAAAAATCAATACCCATTTCATCTTCTTCATTTTTTGTTATACATGTTTTCTAAGATGTCTTCTTTCTTTGATTAGCCTTTTTCTTTTTCTTCCTTCCCATTGTGACAGATCTCCTTCAAGCGATCAAGCTCCTTCAGAAGGACTTGCTCTGATACCAATTGTTGGGAAAAATACTGAGAGGGGGGGGGGGTGAATCAATATTTAGAGCTTACTCAAATATTTTACTTTTTACTTACATAATTCTATAAGTGACTTCAATTAACCCAAATCACCTATATATGCAAATATATTTAAGAAAACTTGCGGATGTCCAAAGACCTTAATATGTAGATAATTCTTTACTTAGATCAGTGCATTATTTATTCATCAGATGTTTAGTAAGCAATAAGCATGTGTAGTAAGAACATAATAAATCATCACACATAAGAAACACACATGAACACCAGGATTTAAGGTTGAAACCCAATTCGGGAGAAAACCACCACTGTTGTTGTATCTATCTTCAATGTTTATTATAAAGAAAACTGCTTACAATCATGTACTGGTGTAGACTCATACCAGCACGTAGGCACCCACCTGAAGAAGGCTACACCCTTCTCTCGTTCTCCAGATACTACTAGAAGGGAGCTCCAACCCCCTGATCTCATTTACAAGCCCCTCCTAGACAGGAGCTACTACCCCTTGATCTTGTTTACCAGCCACTCATGGAAGTGAGCTATTACCCCCTGACGTCGTATACCAGCTACTACTGGAAGGGAGCTACTACCCCCTGATCTCGTTTACTAGCTTCTACTAGAAGGGAGCTACAACACCCTCACTAAAGGCTTCAACCCTCAGCACCACCATGGACCACGTTTCATCAAATTTCATACTGGATCCAACAGTTTCCAAACAACACACCTTGTAGGCCTCTTTTCATCAGATTTTCAGACTGGACCCACTCCACACATTTAAGCTCAAAGAACATACATCAAACTGAAACTTATAACCCATTCAATTAATTCATTGAATCGTCAACCAATCAACCAACTACTGATCTTTAATCATAATCAACTAGCAGCATAATCAGTATTCAAACAACTCAGATCTGTATGAAGACATCATTGACAGACAACAGTAACAAAAAAAATAGATCAGAGATTTCCTTCTGCACACTTCAGCAAAACCCTAGATTCCATACGTGCTTCTACTTCACTGAACCCACGTATATACGTGCTTCCATAGAGACAAAACTACATATATATTTGCAAAAATTTCAGGGCTAACCTTAGATTCCATACGTGCTTTTGCTGAAACAAACCCGCGTATATACATGCTTTCACTACAACGAACCTGCATATAGATCTGCAAACATTGCAGGGCTGCGGAATTCTTTAGAATAGATAAACATCTTAGATCTTACCCTTCACTTCAGAAAACTTTCGCCACATCTCAGATCTAAACATTCCATAAAAATATCTAGAAGATATATAGTCATTTCAGGTCTAGAGATCCTGATCCAGCATTTTATTCATAACTGCATTATTAATTCAGATCTATCAATAAACTGTAACCCATTCCATGCAGATATACTTCAGAGTGAATTATTCATTTAATACCCAAACACATGCACACTTTGCACTATGATCTTCTTCTCCTTAAATAGATTTAGCCTTTATCAATACCATGAGCCAAAACCACACAAATTCTGATGGTATTCTTGGACGAAATCAAATAGACAATGCATCGCTCAATACTGTGTGCCAATACCATGGTAAAACCCCTTGGTATAATAATCTTAGAGCGCAAAAGGCATACGCGAATTGGGACGTACTTATCCGCGTGCATACGTGACTTGGCCTTTACAAACCCACGTATACATTGTGACATATTATATTTATCACTTCTCTGGTACTTACTGGAATTATTTTCTTTGTCACATCTGAATTGATCTGTAGATACATCATTCTTACATGTTTAATAAATAGGTTGCTTAACATAGGCAACTCATCAAGTAGGTTTCCATCAAGGACAACGCATTACATCATATTGCCAACATTTCCATGGACCCTACTACACAAAAAATGAGAAATACATGAAAAACATGATTGCAATCACATTTTTTATGTATTTCTCATTTTTCGTGTAGCAGGTTCCATCGAAAGTATGCAACATGGGTACTCCTTGGATGAGGAATTAAATTTTGCATCCAATGAGTGCTCCTGCCCAAAATTTGAATAAAACCTTAAGGAGATAAGTTGAAAATATGAGTTGAATTTTTTTTTTTAATATTTTATTATTTTTTAATATTTTTACTTTTTTACTCGAAAAATGGTGAATCATCCCCCATGGTTGACATCATCATCTTAAATCCTATTGTTTCTTATAAATTTTATTTTGGTTGTACATTTTTCTTAGGAGGCCCATTTTAGACCTCAAAATTCCCCTAATATAAGTGAGGTGGAATTTGTTAAAAAATATATTTTGAGGGCCCACCTACAACTTTAGATGATGCAATGGTTGACTTTGGTCCAGAAACATTGATAGAATCCTTCCTTGATGCCATTTTCCTGCAAACATATATATGTACATATAAATTAGTAAATTATAAAAAAATATATATTACGTAAACAAAAAAAATGAAAAAAAAATATATAAACTAAAACACACCAGAAACATGTCCATCGCCTCCAGGTTTGGTATGCATTTAGATTCATCCAAAATACCAAAATATGAAAAAATTTCCTTCAATTTTTTTTTATTTTTATTTTTACATTTTGTCCCCTACCCCAACTGTAAAAAAAAGTTTAATTTTTTTTAAAGGTCATCTCCCCAACCCCCCTGGAAAAAAAAATTAATTTAGTATAATTTTTTTTTGGGTTTAATCCTTGTAATCTCCCCCCCTAAATTTAAAACAAGTTCTCTTAAAAAAGTCTCAAATTTTCTCTCTAACCTTACTTGCAAAAAAAAAGGTACATCACATGTCCCCAACCCCCTAGAAAGGATTCGAATTTTTTTTTTGGCAGCCGATTCTTAGAATCGCCTCCTACCCCGATTTTGAGAATCAACCCCCTGCTCTAATTCTATGAATCAGTGCCGATTCTCAGAATCTGCCACCCTTCCTAGCAGGGGGTTGATTCTCAGGATCAGCCCCTTGCCAAGTAGAGGGGCCGACTCTTTAGCCATTTGGCTAGGGCGAACGCTCACCCGTGGGCGCATCCACCCACAACACAGCACCGTCGGTGACCGTGATGTGGGTAGACACGGCCACGGCCACGCATCCGCCCGCGGCACGACTGCCTTGGGCCGGGTGGGCATGCCCACCCAGGCCACAGTGGCTAGGTGACGACCCCAGGTGGGCCAACCCACCATGTATGTGTGGATTATTTTTAAAATTTTAGATAATAAATTTATTTTAATGTGTTTTATGGTAATTTGGATGTAAAAGAAAATTATTTGTTAGCATCTAACAAATAATTTTCGTCAAATTCTTCACTGAATGGTCGAAGTAGAAGGGGAGCTAACCTTTCTAAAGCGAGAATCTCTTGTTGACAATGTTCATGCTCTAGAAAATCATTCCCAGTTTTTAAACAAAACCTCGAGAAATCTGGGTGTAATGTGGGGAATAGTGATAATGAAAGTTTTTATAAAGAGGAAATTACGAAATTTATTTTCCGCACGGTGAATGTGGGATAAAAACTATGATAAATATTAAAAAAATAATATTTATAATCAAGTAAATGTTATACAATTAATTAAAATGATTTTATTTTGGAAAAAAATATTAAAATAAAAATGTGTAGGGAATTTAAATCGAAAGTACTGTCAATATTCAGGATAATATTTTAGCAGAAATTTTTTAAATAAATTGTAGAATTAAAATTTCGAGGGACATACTTAAGGTGAAAATTTTCAATGAAAAATTTTAGAGGGAAAATTTGGAGAGAAAATTCATTCTTTCAGTCATATATTATCATTGGGAGAGAGATCATTTGCATCATTCACCATAATTTGTTTGAATTTCATAGATTCCTCTGATACTGAAGTTTTATTTTATGAAGCATCAACATCTTTGTCACATAATAAATCTTATCATATTTATGAATATAATGAGAGAAACAGTTACAAAGGGAAAAATGAAGAATTTCAAATAAATAGAGAATCAAAATTTCCACTTAGTCTTAATCTTATGGACTATGAGAGAAGCAGTGACAAAGGCCAAGATGAAGAATTTCCAAAAAATAGAGACTCACAATTTCCACTTAGTCTTAATCCTAAGGACTTTGAGAGAGATAATGATGAATGGAGGGATGAAGAATATTCACTGAATAGAAACTCACATTTTTCACTTAGTCCTAATCTTAAGGACTATGAGAGCAATAGCGATGAATGGAAATATGTAGAATTTTGAGTGGATAAAGAGTCACATTTTCCACTTACTCCTAATCCTAAGGAATATTAGAGAAATAGTGATGAATGGTAGGATGAAAAAAATTTAGTGGATAGAGAGTCACATTTTCCACTTAATCCTAATCCTAAGGACTATGAGAGCAATAGTGATGAATGGAAGGATGTAGAATTTTTAGTGGATAGAGAGTCACATTTTCCACTTAGTTCTAATCATAAGGACTATGAGAGAAATAGTGATGAATGGGAGGATGGAAATTTTTCAGTAACTAAAGATTCACATTTTCCACGTAGTCCTAACCCTATGGACTTTGAGAGCAATAGTGATGAAGGGAATGGTAAAGAATTTCCAATAAATTGAGAGCCTTGATTTCAACTTAGTCCTAATCTTACGGACTATGAGAGCAACAGTGACGAAGGTTGGGATGAAGAATTTCCAATAAATTGAGAGTCTGAATTTCCACATAGTCCTAATCCTATGGACTATGAGAGAAACAATGATCAACGGCAATATAAAGATGGTGAAGGATATCCTCCAAGTCAGTATTTCAATACCATAGATGATGGTATTGAAAATTTGCATGCCATCAAATATGGTAATGAATATTTTTCAAACAAGGATGGTGGTGAGTTTCCTAACTATATTGAAAATTATCATAATAAGAATAGTATTCCTCCTAATGATGATGGAAATTATTGTTCAAAGAATGATGAAATGATGGATATATTTCTAGCAAATATTGTATCTAGGAATATTAGTAGATCTTTTCTTATCAATCCAATATGTTCCAGTTATACAAGGGGTAGAGTAGAATATCTCATGAGAAGAAGCTCTATTAGTGATACCATTTCAAGTGACTGTTGTAAAAAGTATTTCTTGAAACATATGAATTTAAAGTTTGCTTTGGATAAAAGGAATAACTATTTGTATGTGAATACAAGCATGCAAAATTCATATTTAGTGGGGTGCATGCAATCTACACTAGTAGGTTATTATCATCATATTAGGTATTTATTTCTCTGTAGAAAGGCTTTCAAAAAATTTCATTCTATTGGTAATTTTTGTCTATAATAAATCCAAGATAATTTGGAAAAGGACCCTACATATTATTCAGAAGTTCATCATAGACGAGAGTTTGGGCCACTAGAAAACACTGCAATTTCATGGCTGCAAGAATGTTTTTCAAAACATGGAGAGTGTTTTCCAAATGGAGATACAATACATATTCCAAATAATTTCTCAAGACAATAAATATACAACTTATAAAATGAATATGAAGAAGGTGTTGAAGGAAATTGTCATTTTATTACATATCAATATTTAGTGCAGATATGGAGGAGAAAATTCAACAATGTTCATATCCCTAAGAAGACAAGGATGGGCGTTTGCAATACATGTGCTTCTCTAAAATAAAAAAGTGATAAATGTCAAGGAGTAGAAAGAGGTAAGAATTCATAACATTATTCTTCTAAATTGTATAGTGATCAACTATGAACATGTATTAATTAATAGGCTTATTTTATTTTATGTGTAGATTCCATTGTCAAAGCACGTCAAGGGCATCACGAACAACAAACAAGAGAAAGGAAAATATTTTGCAAGCACCAAAAGAAGTGTTATGATAATCCATATATATATATTTGGGTTTGATAATTGATGGTACAGACCAGAAGAAAATACTTCTACCACATTTTGTTCGCACACCCAAAAATTTGCAAGAGGAGAATTTTATCCAGTTTCACTTGGTCGGTTGTATAGTCTTCAAAGGGAAAATTTCTCCAAGAGTTTACTTCATATCTCCACATATTCATAGTGATGGAAATTTGATAATAACCATAATTCATGAGGTTTTGTCTCATTGGCGTGGTAATCTTCCTGCAATTTTGTATCTGCAATTAGACAACACTCGTCATGAAAAGAAAAATAAGATTGTTTTTAGATATCTAAAAATGCTTGTTGAATTGAGAATTTTTCATAAGGTAAGGTTGGTTTCCTTCTTTTTGGGCACACTCATGACCATATTGATCAGATGTTTAGTCATTTTTCATTAACATTGAAAAGGAAGGATGTTGGGAGCTTTCCATCATTAATTGAATGTATTAAAAAATCATATATGCCAGAGCCTATTTTTCATGTGTTAGAAGAAAATTTTGGCATGCGAAGGTTTAATATGGGATCCCATGGTGAGGAGAAATGCATTGAAAGAATTAATAGCATTAGCTTCCAACATCAATTTCATATAAAAAAAATTGATGGTAAAACACTTATATGGGGCAAGAAGTATTCAACTACTGCAAAATGGGCATCGTCATCAGGTTTGAAATTTTTGAAGTTCATTCTAGATCATCCAATATTTCCATCAAATATATTGTTACTACAATTAGTTGGTGAATTTCATAATGCACGAAGGCATAAGAGAGATATTTATTATTATGAATGTGTGGAAGAAAATAAAATATCCATTTGATATACATATGAGTACTTTGATGTTGCTGATTCAGTTTGGTGGGAGTCCTTTTCCAATGATTAGAGTGATATCCTTTCAAGGCAAGAAAATGAATATATGATTTTGAAGACTCCATTTATTTGGCCACAAAATGTCTCAAATGAACAGGAGGAAACAAGCATTGTTGAAAAACAACAATCACAATGTATTACTAATTCTACATAGGTGGAGGAAAGAGAAATGTATATTGGTTCTAGAAGACCTCATGCACAACGTGAAGCCATGGAAGAGCCTTACAGGGGTTCAATACAGGATATTAAAGAGGGTTGCATGATCACAGTGTTAGCACATGAAGATCCACATGCCTATCCATTGAGGGTTTCCAAGGTTATAAAGTTCATTTTAGAAAATGAAGATGTTACATGTGTTGAAGTACATTTCTATGCCACAAACACATACCCATTCAATGGCATGTAGAAGCTAGAGATGGTAGTTGATAAAAAAATTGGTGGAAAGAGAAAAAGAAAGGGTACAAATATAAATCGTCGCTGCACATACCTCTTAAAATTGGAGGAAGTTGACATACTTGTTTATGACTTCAATTTAATAAAGAGAGGAACTCTTCACTCCAGGATGATAAATATTCTAAAGAGTTTGCTACCAGAAAAAACAATATTGAGATGGTAGTCTTCTGAACCCAGTCGTAGATCTAGAAGAGTTTTGAAACCTCAAGTGGTGGGCATGCATGTTGACTCAGATGGGGCACTAGTTGATGAAAGAGAAGAATGTGGAACATGTTCATCTACATCCAGTCATTCATCTAAAGATGTGAATTATGATGGTGTGCAAGAAAATATGAGTGATTTTGAATAATTGTGTAAGAGAATTTATATAAATGATGTTTTTATTGAGCAATGAAATTGAAATT
Source organism: Pinus albicaulis (assembly GCA_034641835.2). Taxonomy (NCBI): domain Eukaryota; kingdom Viridiplantae; phylum Streptophyta; class Pinopsida; order Pinales; family Pinaceae; genus Pinus; species Pinus albicaulis. Next base: position 9,950,871 of record CM076583.1, on the reverse strand, counting down.
TTAACTTCCATATGATCTTACATGAAGTTATGAGTCATTTTTATGTTTTTTGGATTATATGTTTTAATTATGATGAATTCATTTGTCTAAAATATTGAAAATACAACAATAAATTGGAGAAATAATTTATGTTTCATTGGGTTATTTTAGTCATATAATTTGTTCTTAATATCGTGGTTTAAATATGTTGAAAATTTAATCTTTTTTAATTCTATGGGTGAAAAATTTTGAAATATCTTTTATCTTTAACATTATGGTTGAAAACAATTAGAATTTTAGGGATTTTTTTTTCATGATATTATATGTTAAATGACATGAATAAATATTATTGGAATTTAAATGTGTTTAAAATCCCATTATTTTATATTTAACGTCATTACTAAAAATATGTTTAAATTGTACCCAGAAAATAAAAATGGTATTCTAGCATAAACATTACTGTGTTTTTTTCCATTTATTTGGCACATGAAAATTGGTTTGACTGACATTTTTTAAAAATGTTGCAAATTAACAATGAAAAAATAAAACCTCATTCTAGAATATATAGTTTTTGTTTTTTGGTTTTTTTTCATGTTTTTTGGGTTTTTTTTGCTAGAGTTCCCATTTTCAGTTTATAGTTCCTCTTTCAAAGTTTATGTTGTTATGCTTGTCTATTGTTCATGCACGCTTGCTTACATATTATTACATATTGTACATTCATTGCTTGCTTATGCTAGGGTTACATATTGGTCATGCTTCGGTGTTATCATGCATGCTTGCTTGTGTGATGTCATATGTTGAACATGCATTGGTCATTCATGATTGGTTATACATGTCAAGTGGGTGCATATGACCAACTTTGCATTGGTTTAGTTCAGGTTGTTATGCATAAGGTAGTTGTATGAAATTAGGTAATCATGATGATATTGGTATGTTATGATGCTAATGTGTTGGCTAAGATACAACAGGAGATGAAGATCATTAAAATGGCGTTGCAACAATGGACTTTGGGGTAAGAGAAGATCTTCATACAAGTTTTGATGCTTGTTGGTTGATAAGTGTAGTCATATGCATTATGGTTATGTGTATGCCTCTCATCCTATTGATGTCATCATAGACGTTAGTTAATTAGTGTGATCATATGTACATAATTTGGTTAGTCAAGCATGGTATTAACTTGATGACTATGTTATATTCTGTTGATGAGCATGTTATATGTTAACTTGTAGCTAGCTCAATTATTATGTTATCTGTTGTCGATGAGCATGTTATATGTTAACTCATTGTTAAATGTTAGTTAACTTAATGAGTATGGTTACTGCATTGAGATATTGATGTTATATGTATCATGCTAATTTGGGTTGACCTATACAATTGATTAGCGTTGTGAAATCTAGGTATGAGACGACCTAATTATGATGGTGTTTTGTACTAATCTAGATTGACTTTATAGATGTGATTTTTATGCACGAATGACAGTTGTTTATGAAATTATGTTGTGAACATGTTAGCGAGTTACTGTTATGAATATCATGATCTTATTTATGTTTGAGATGATGTGTTGTGAGGTGATATTGTGGTAATATATATTTATTGTGCAGACAAGATAACCTCCCCTAAGATAAATTAAGGCATGAGTTTTCTTATTTCATGTAGTTAATTTTTAATTGTTTGATTATGTCATCTATATAGCGTTGTGTGTTTGGTGTCTATTATTTCATGTGGATATGAAATCGAAGATCTTGAGCAATGGACATTCCTATCAACCCTCGTGCTTGATATTGTTTATTTTCCCATTTAGTAACTTTATCATCATCGGAAGGTTTAGTTTCTTGTGTTGTGGCTATTCTATAAAGCCCTTTACTTCTAAGTATATCTACCATGTGAGGTAGCCATTGGAAATAATTGGTGCTGTTAAGAATAACCGGGCATGCACTTTCCATTTTTTTAAAACAACTAAAGCTAAGAAAATTTGAAAGTAACTGCTCCAATGGAAAGATCTCGAAAAGTTAGGCCGTTTAAAAAAAAAGCAGCTCGAAAAATGGCTTCCGGATGAAGAAGTTATGCCTTTTGAAAAATCTGAGTTGTAGATGCCAAAAGTTATGGGAACAGGATGAAGTGCAGCTTTTTAAAAAAAAAATCCACCCCTTTGAACAAAAATTTTTTACAAAAGAAGCTTGAGAATGAGACTTTAACCCAAGAACTCTATTCTCATAAACTAACCCCTCACCAAGTAAGATAGTAAAAGGATCAAATTATTTTATGAAATGAGGGAGGGGTTCTTCTTATTTTTTTTTAACTCTTCGGTGTGCGTGCCTTTTCCTGCACAAAAAACAAAACAACCGAGAAAAAAAAAATTAAATGCAAAGCCTTACGGCAAAATGTTAGATTTTCGGTTAGCCTTATCGGAAACTATCACTTTTTTCACTATTTCTGATTTCCCGAGATCACAGAAAGGTGCGGGGAAAGAGCATACGTAGCAAAAAAATCCCTTCTTCCTATTTCTGATTTGCCGAGATCGCACGGAGCACACAACAAAGAGCATACACAGAGAAGAGGGTATAGATCCGGAAAATAAATAAAACTTTAATACCGAAAAAAAACTGAAAAAAAACTTAAATAAGCAGAGCTGTTAACAAATATAACTGCAAAATAGATGCTTTATACCTCCAGATCTAAACTGACATAACTTGGTCAGCCAGAAACCTTTTCGCATGAAACAAAAGGCGTTCCTCAATGTAATAGATGCTCTAGACATAAGCGAGCAATTCTCCAAGCCCAAAAATGTTCATAAATAGTAGATCTACAAAATGGAATTCGCATGCAGTCAAACCGGCTTCGGATTTTGATCAACAATGGATGCAGCTCCTAAAATAGCTCTGATACCATGTAGGAATTTACAGGGTAAGTTCCATAGATCAACAACCAAAGGTCACCTATCATAAATATATCATAAATCAGTACACCAGTATAATCACGTGGTTAAAACCCTCAAAGAGGGAAACAGTCCATGCCTTGAGCCAATGTGGCCACTTCAGGGAATCTATTAATATAAAAAGAAAAGCTACATATGTTTCTCTCATAAACGGTTACCGGAAAAATGACCTTCCATGCTCTTTAAATAGAGATCATGGACCAATCGGGTGTTAAGCCAGGGATCAAGTGCCGTTAATACCGAGGTGAGAGATAACCATCGGATCACTACAAATCGTGATCGTCGGATTATAAGTTACAAATGTACATGGTAAAGAAACACACTTTACCTAACTCTACACTAGACTAAGTTATTCTTAAATATTTCCTATGTGTCGGAATATCCTAACAAGATGGATTCCCAAAGTATAGAGTCCTTGCCTCTTGATGGTCGGCTTAGCAATGGCATGGGAAATGCATGATCACATGTACTTTCCGACATAATGTCAAAGGTTTAGCCAATAGAAAAACTTCAATAGTACTACCATTTTTTTCTCCACCAAAAAATTCCCAGCAACTCTACTGCAGTGTGCTTCCGAAATAATCGTGGCACGGTCACTTGAAGGAAGATAAAGGTATCCTACGTGACATAATAGTGCATCATGGAGGTGAAAATTTGGAACTTGCTTACCCTCGAAGAGCATCTTGTATGTGTGGCTGAATTCTGGATCGATTTTGTAGAGAAGCTTCCAGACGGAAGTCTAGTGCCCACAAGAGTTGAGCACGGTGTTCAATGCCACAATCAGTGGTAGGTTGAGGTAGTCTGCAACTTTATTGGTGTTGTCATTCTTTTACTTGATTTTAAAATGAATCTGTTGTAGGTATGTGGACCACTTATGATGGTGATCATTCTGCAACTTCCCTTGTGTCTGTATGAATTGCATTGGTCAGTGATTTTTGTGGATGACTGTTTCCTTACCAAGAATGTAATGCTTCCATTGTCGGAAAGACTACACAATGGAATACAACTCTTATTCATAAGTGGGATACTTTCAGACTGTGTCAGAAAGTTTCTAACTGTGATATTCCACTGCATGACTATATTGAGTAAGAACTTACCCTATAGCATAGTCAGAGGCATCTATCTCAATCTCAAATGGTTGTTGCAATTTTGGTAATGTGAGAACTAGTGTACATCAAAGGTGATGTTTAGACTATACGAAATTCTTCTGTTGAAATTTGGACCAAAATAATCTTTCTTTCACTCCTCCCTTGGTGACTTGATGTAAGGTCCAAGTTATATGACAGAATCCCAACACGAACCTGCGGTATAAATTGGAAAGACCTAGAAATCTATGAAGCTATGTTAGAGTGGTTGGGGCGGGCCAATCCTGAATGACTTGGATGTTGGTTGGATCTACATGCACCCCCTTCTCATTAATAATGTATCTCAGGTACTGAACCTTGATCATGAAAAAAGTTCACTTCTCAAAATTGGCACACAATTTGTGTTGTTGGAGTGTTTGGAGGACTTGTTGGATGTGGTGGATGTGCTCTTCCCAAGTTTGGTTGAATATGAGGATGTAATCCAAGTAAACCACCAAAAATGAGTTGGTTAATGGCCACAATATGTCTTCCATCAACCTCATGAAGTTTCTGGGAGAATTCTTAAACCCGAAATGCATGAAAAACCATTCGAAAAAGCCCCCCTTGGGTTTGAAGGCAGTCTTCCACGCATCATACGATTCGATCGGTACCTCTTGATACCCAGACTTTAAGTTGATCTTGTTGAAATATTTCCCCCCTTTGAGTTTGTCTAGAAGCTCATCAATCCATGGGATCAGGTAACTATTCCACATAATGATCGTGTTTAGCGCTCGATAGTCAATAGAGAGTCTTCAAGTCCCATCATTCTTCTGGACCAACACAATCAGGCTTCCACATGGTGATGAGCTCGGCTGGATGTGACCTTTCTGCAATAGCTCCTGAATCTACCTCCTGATTTCATCATTCTTTAGAATAGAGCACCGATATATTAGTCCATTGTGAAGCGACGCACCTAGGGTCAGATCAATGGAGTGCTTGAGCTGACAATCTAGAGGCACCCGTACGAGTGAGGTGAAAATGTCCTCGTACTCCTCCATGACTTTGGCCATCTTTTTTTGTCGTGTAGAGGAACCCTATCTAGAGGTTGTGACCATAGTATTATTCTTGCCCTATGGGTGGATCATCAAGAAGAAATTTCTTGGTTTTCGAAATGAGCTTATTGCATTGTTTTGTAGTAACCAAAGAGATGAAGGTAGGCGGTGATACCTTCGGTATTATGTACAATTTATTGCTGAAAGTAACAATAACAACACGAGGCCTCGACTCATACACAACATGTCGCTTCCACAAGTATGGTTGGCCTAATAATACATCACAAACATCAAGAGGAGAAATGTCACATAATACCTCATCTATGAAGGGCTTGATGTTGTAGGGAAGGATGAATTGTTGGCTGATGTGGATATCCCATCCTTGGTGAAGCCACCTGATGGTGTGTGGTTGTGTGTGTGTTGTGGTCGATAAGCCCAACCGCTTCACAACCTCTGTTGAAATGATGCTATTTTGGATCCTGTTGTCGATAATGAACCGCAACGTGGAACCCTTTACCTAGATTAGAGGCATGTGTATTCAGAGGCATGCATTAGTTGTTGTTGCTGATGGATTTCAGGGATAAGTGGGAGCACAAGCATGGCATAGACTATTGTGAAGATAATTCCCGTCTGTAGACAAAGGCGATATCTCTTTCTCTAGAGTGGGTCTAGCAACTTGTGAGACTTTCTAATGCAATCTTTCTTATCTAATATCCAAAATAAGATGAGAAAGGGAATAGGCCTACCTATTCCTATTGCTATGCTCAAATAATTTGATGATGAGCTCGATGTTGGAAATGTTGTCATTGATGGCAAAGGAAATGACAAAGGAGGAGCACTTGAAACAGCAACAAGGTAAAGAGAGCATGAGACATGAAGCAGAGGCAGTTTTAGAAGGGTCAGTTGATTGGAGATCTAAAGAGGCAGCAGAGGAGATTTAGGAGCAAGGAGCAGCATTAGTCAAGGAGCAGAGGTATTTTATTTGAGAAATTGGTTCTGAGTGTGGGAACATATTATAGAAGGAACATTCGAGGTTCTGTGGCAAAAAGGAAACATGTATTGACAGCTGAAATTGTCTATGAAAGTATAAAAAGAGTGTTGAAAAGTTACCTCTTATGCACAGACCATACTAGTAGAGGTCATTAAAGGAGTTATGTAAAATGATTTGTAATTTGTAAGGAGTTTGAATAGCATCCAAACTGGAGGGTAGTGGCCTTTGTATTGAATATCTAGCCAACCATGAAATTGTAAGTGATTACTTTTGAGATGGATCACCTGTATATATATATATATATATATATATATATATATATATCTGTTTATGGAGAATTGTTTATAAGTTCCATGTGTGACTTCATGTCTTCTTGGTCGAATTACATGGGAATAGTTGAATTCTAAGAGTTAGTATGGATTCTGCGTTCTTGGTTGAATTAGTAATTCTGTGCAAGGTCTATATTTTTGTGTTTAATAGCAAGTGCTCGTAGTCTGTGTAGAGGAGGACTGTAAAATATCCCTCTCGCCCTTGAGAAACTGTGTGTGAAGGGTTGTGGAAATGCCTTGCATACAAGAAGGAATTCGGTGTTGTTGAGTAATTGTAACAAGGATGAATGCCACTGATCGAACCAGAAGAAATTGAATATTTTGGAATTAATATCAAAATGACTCGACCTTGGAGTGAGCAAGAAAGGTCCGCGTGAGGGCTGTTAAATCCTGTGTGGAAGTGTATTCCCGAAACCCTTGAGCCTGCGCTTCCCGTAGATATATTGACACACATTTATTTTGTAAGAAGGTGAATTCGGTGGTTGGATAATCGTGGTGGAGCCACAAAGTCACTTTAACTTTGTCGAAATGTTGGGATATGGCGTAGATTTATGGATTTGTACTAGACGGAACTGGATCACTAAAAGACACGAACGAAATCGTGAACAAAGTATTAAACTTAGCAATGGAACTGTAATGAAAAGCAAAACATTGAAGCGGAGTTTAATTATAATAATACATTGAAGAATGAGCGGAACCTTGAAGGTGGAACCTGAGCATAAAGGAGAAGAGTGGAACCTTGAAGGCGGAACCTGTGGGAGTGAACAGTGAAGGCGGTTTCCAGGTTTCATCGCACGACCTTCGTCGGGAAAGTGGTATTCAAAATTTCAGAGTGATTCCATACGATATCTGACACGTGTCCCTGAGCGAATTTGCAAAACCACTCTCATTGTGTGCCATCGCGCGTTATTGTTCGCGCAACTTCGCCGAGCGATATTTGTCCGATCAAATGAGGCGGCGCGACGCGATAACAACCTTTGGATGGAGACGACCGTTAACGCTAGGGCCCAGTTCATCGCACAACTATTGAATATTAACCCTCGTGCATCTTAGCCGTGTGATATCCGTTGGATCATCATAGCCGATGTGATGTGTTGTCCGCCATTGGATGTGAAGGCTTGTCAGCGTTGGGGCCCATGCATATGAATACGTTGATCATTGTTCAGATTTGCGGATTTATTAACCATTGGGGTCATAGTTATAAGGTTCGAACATTTTGTTATGAGGTGTGAAGGAAGCCCCCGAAATGAAATAATAATTTTCGAGTTTATTTAAGTATCAAAGGTCTTGGGTCACATAAGGGCTGTCTATTATATCAGATTGGTACTAAGCCCGTCAACGCATTCCTGAATCTAATTCTATGAATTCGATAATTGAACCTGAAGGAAGGATCAAGAAGGCTCCCTTATTGAATTAATAGAATGAACCAAGATATTGAACTATTTGAATTATGGGTTAGTTGGGCAAAGAACTTTGAATTTATTATACACAGAGGTTGAAATTTATTATAAAGGTCGAAGGTTGACCCGAATTCTTACAAGTGTATTGACAAAGATTTAGCATGTAAAGGTTGCCACTGCAAAAATTAAACGTATTGAAATTGCCCAGCAATTATATTAAAAGACAGTTATATGTACAACAGTTATACAACTGCAATGAAGAAGAGAGCCTACAAGAACGAAAGAGAGAGAAACAATAGTAGAAAAGAAAAATCCAGTCAAGCCAAAAACCAAAAAAGAAGCTGAGTGAAATTGAAGTGTGTAACTGAAAATGTGAATGTAAATGTTGTAATTAAATTTTTATTGTTTGCGATGCATTGGCAAGTATCTGGAAGAAAACAAAATCGCACTGTAATATTAAAATTAGTACCTACAGTTATATTTTTCTGAGTGAGCTGAAAAGAAATGACGAGGCAGAAGACCAAGGGGTATGACTATCCATTTCGAATTCCTAGAGGAAAACGAACAATCATCAGGAAATATCTATAAGTAATATCATCTTGATATGCATAAAGGGGTTAGAGAGTGAGTGAAGAGAATGTAGAGTACAGAAGATTGAGGCAGAAAAGATAAGAAGAAGGAGGAGTAGAACGAGATGCAGTGAAAAGTTAGAGAATGCAAAAATGAAGCAGTGAGACAAGAAGAAGGAGGAGCTGAGCAGAGATGATGCAAGGCTGATATGAGGACTGATGGACAGTAGAAGAGATGCTATAGAACAGAGCTGATATCGAAGGTAAATCAGCAAGTGTTTTCTTTTGAAAGAGTAAGGAAGTTGGAGCTTCCCTGTCAAGTTGTAGCTTGATAGATTTCAGTTGTAGCTGACTGAGGTTGGAGCCTCCTGTAGGTTGGTGCCTGTAGAAAATAGATGGGATTTGGAGCTTCCTTGCAAGTTGTAGCTTGCAGAATTGAGGTAGGAGCCTCTTGTATGTTGGTGCCTACAGAAAATCAGTGGTGAGAGGGAGTTGGAGCTTGCCTTTGCATCACAACAATAATAAGATGTGGTTTTCTCCCTTTATGGGTTTCCACTTATATCTGGTGTCTCTGTGCATGATGTTTATGTGTTGATCTGGTTTATATCATCTGCTTAATATTTGCTGCTCTGATACTAAGTCTACTATTACATTATATTAGTGCTTGCTGCTCACATTCTAAGATTACTCACATGTTAAGTTGAACATGAAATGAAGGTGCAAACAAGTGTTAATGAAAAAGGTTTAAAAGTCCATGAATGTGTTAAACTTATTCACCCCCCCCCCCCTCTCAGTTTAACTAAGGGTCCAACACTCGATCCACAATCCCTAAGGGTCACTCCTCGCTACTAGTGACATACGATTACCTGCAGGAGATCAAGATACAACAGTAAATGCAATATAATACAAAAGATACATTGAATATCAGCTATATAACAGATCAAGGAACATTAGACTTTGCGCACATGGTTAGAAAAATATAGAAAGAAAACACCAAATGTTTTATTGATGCATTCCTTAATTTGAGACACCTGCTTAAAGACAATATTTAAGACTATACACAAGTTTTATTTTGTCTAAGTTAAGACAATTTACCCAAAAATTGTTTTAAATATTGTCTTAAAACCCCTCTTTGTGTTGTAGTGCATGGTTTTACAGCATATGAAAGTTGATAACTACAATATTTTTACTTGTTAAGATGATATAAATTTTTTTCTTAGGAATATAAGTTTTTTGCCTGGATGACATTGTATAAATTTGAATAATTGATATATTATTCACCGAGATTATCCCGATCACACACTATTTTAGGTTCATGCATAATACATAATCACTTCTACCATTGATCATCACATGCGGAAATAAAATCAATTGCATGCATACATTAAACCCACAAACAATCACACATATGAACACAAAATTTAATTGGAAAGCTTAAAGTTGAAAACCCCAACTATCTGTATATTATATGTCATGGAGATCATCTAACAATCATAGTACAAAGCTCCTCACAAGCTCTCAGCACTACCTCCAATTGCTACACACTATCAAGCTAGATCTAGCAAAACACATGCTCCAATATTTTGCCACTTGATAGCCAGCCTCTATTGCGTAATCAATGCTATGGGATGGCTTCATTAAATAGATAAACCATCTGTCTTGTATTGAGCAATCCTCATGGGCTTCTCCACCTATCTGTCTGTTGCAAATAGCAACAGTATAGTCACAACTGATAGTTAACTTGTTCTTTCACCTATTTCTGCACTGGTCTCCACTGAAACTATCCATGCACTGAAGTTAACTGATGCATTCTTTAGTTGATTAATGAGTTTATTATTAGTGAATTAATTAATAATTAATTCACACCGCTCTCACTAATTGTATCAATTAGTTAAAATGAATACAAATAGCTCAATTATGTTTAGATTAGTTAAACTGAATACAACTCCACTAACTTCCTCAATCAACTCCACCAAACTCTGTCACATGAGTTCTAACTGAAGTATCCATGCAATAGCTCCACTTAACCCTCAGGAATAGCGTAATTCCTTCTGTCAGCTCCTGTGCCACATCCGTGCACTTAACTGAAGTGCTCCAAGAGAATAAGATAATGTTTATAGTCCAAATATTATTAAGAGCTAATAATATTCGACATATCTATTTTTAGACTCGCAATCTAAAAATAGATTCTGCCCAATATGTCTAAAAATAGAAGTCCATCTATTTTTTCCGACTTGACCAACCATCCACAAATAGCATCCTGCAACTCATAGAACATGATCCATATGTCTAAAAATAGACATAGTCTAAAAATAGACTTTGCGCCAAAAATAGCCTGTGGGCCCACTTAGTGAAGACGACTTCCTTCCACTAAGCTCATCATCTTGTTACAATCTCAACAGACATATATTCATGTTTTCACCGTGTGGAAAACTACATTGTGTTAGACTCGGATTCTCAAGAGCTTACTGACCCTCTTGTGAATCCTTCATTGCTAAATTCATATTTATTTCCTTTGATTGACAAGGGTTTTGAATTTATTTTTTTAATGCCCATATGCTTCATGGCTTTTAGTCTTTAGTTGTGTTTGTTGTCTTCTCTGTGGTGATACATGGAAATGTTTCAGATGAGTTATCATTTTCTGGATCTTCTTATGTTTTGGTTCCTATAATTGTTGAACATACACTCATGTTGTTACGTGGTTATGGAAAATCACTCTCTCCTAAATGGGATGACCCTAGGGATCACACCATCTCTTGTTAAAACATTTTGAGTGTGGGGTCATTTCTTTTCGTATCCAATAGGGTTTTGTTGGGGTTTGTTTTGCGGTATATTTTGGTCACCCATGGCTCTGGTTTGGCTCATTTGTAATCCATGGCTCTTGTTTGGCTCCACATTATCATTGGCATATAAAGGGCGACATACGCCTGTGTTTTGCAGAGACAACGCAATATCACTATGGGTTTTGGCATTGTAAAGGATATTTTTATGTAGGTTTTGTGCAATGCTCTTCTTGGACTTTGCTCATCATTTGGCATAGTGATGCTATAAATCATTGTCTTTTCTATGCACTGTTGTAATATCGTCCAATATACTTCGTATTGGTTTATATTGTGTAATATGGCTCAATTCTCTTTGCATAACTCGGTTTCAGCCTCTCAAATTTGGATGGCAATGATACTCATGATTATAGTAATGGTATGTACATTGCGAGTTTTAACATCTTGCAATATATGTAAACTCTTCTAATGAATTAAATCCTCTACATTATCTTAAAAAAGAAGAAGTATTGAGTAAAATTGTTGAGAAAAAATGAAATTAAAAAAATTACTAAGAAATGGATATAGATATTCAATGGGATGCATATAAATAATAAGAACGAATATAATACCTCAAACATTATCAAATTTTCATATTTCATATATTTTATTGATAACCTATATAATAAATAAATATATGTGGAAGAAATTCAAAATTTGATAATCTTTTGTATTTAAATGAATAGTTTGAAAAAAAATTGTAAGATTGAATTCATCATAAAAATATGCATTAAATTCGAACATAAATATTTAAATAAAAATATAAATCATGAAGAATGAAAATGATTACTGAATATATTTGACAAAATAAATCATAGGAATACAAAGGAAAATAAAATATTCAAAAATTACTTCTGATATCCGATATTTACACAATTAAGGTACATTGACGATTAAATTTCACATTAAGAGAGGATGATAGAGCGGTGCCCAACTGACATTATATAAAAATCAAATAACTGCATTAAAATTTTCGACTCCATCTCCACACCTGTATTTTCTTATAATATGGTATATCATTATAATTAAAAGTGCGAATTCCACAATTAAACAAACAACGTTAACATTTTTTCAAACTGTATTTACGCAACGGGAAGTTGCGCTGTTTTCCAATTTTGTTATTGGATTCTGACTCGAACATATCTCACGAAACTGTCGCAATGCTAATCTCGTAAATCACTCACCAATTTGGGCGCAAGAAAGATATGATGCCCAGCTCAGAAGAAGCAAGTCACATCGAAAAACTATGCTAGATAGCTATGAGCGAAGAACAAATGACAACAAATCCTTTTTCCGTTGGCATAAGGAAATGAATTTAGTTGCAGAATTCTAGAAATCCGATTCCCACTTCGTAAACCCCATATAACTGAGGTGTTCCAAAGTTTGCAGTGAGCGCGTAAACCCGATAAACCCCAAACCATGTACCGTTGGCGCAGAGGTCGAATCCCTCGCAGAGAAGAAGAGAAAATAGAAGGGAACATACATTGATGATGTAGATAAAAACCCAAAAACCAGGGAACAAGCTGGTGTCGAAATGGATGAGCTGTGAGGCCTTCTAGGTTGGGGTTGAAGAAGGAGCTGGTCCACAAGCTTTAGCATTACTACCTTCGGCCTTAGTCGGCGAACCTCTGCACCTGGCAAACTATTGTGAAGGATGTAAGAATGAAGTTTTTCTGCCACCTCGTCAATTCCCGGGTTATGGGCTTCACAAGTATCATTCTGCACTGCCCGGTTGTGGTTGAATAAGTTGTATGTCCACTCCCTTGCTCGTGCACCTAGCGGTAAGCTGGTAAGGGGTTCCTATCTAGTTTATATATCTTTTGTTTGGAATTTCTGGTTATTCCGAACAATTGAGAGGAAAGATAATTCCTCTACAAACACAGAGATTTAGAAAATAAAATATGGACAGAGATGGATGAAGTAAATACTCTCTTTTATTTTAAAAAAAACCCAAATTGTTGCTGGTTACAAAATAAAAAATCTTCTTCAAAACTGCAGATGTTTTGGATTACAATGCAAATGTGTTTTTACTTTCACTGCTACAAAACACAGTGCATCTCTTTCTGTCATCTGTTCTATGGTTATTCCGGCATACACTCTTTCTGGTTTTCTTTTCTGCCTTTGAGAAAAAATTACACTACACAGTCAATACAATGCTCTTTTCAGCATACTTCTTTTTTCTGTCTTTTTAGCAACATATATATATGGTTTCGTTTTACAATGGGCGTTGTATTAAAATATTTAAAAGAATAAAACATAACAAATTATTACAAATCTACATGTATTTTTTTTTTTGTAAATTATGTGGGACCATGCTATTTTCTATTTATAATTAAAAGGACAGGCTACAACATATTAAATTCAGGCTATGACCTCAACCTGCCCGCAGGAAATCAGGTCTGTTGCCCCCCTGAAAGCATGAAAAGCATATCAAAATTGAAATTGCTCCATCCGTCTATAAGTTTCATTAGGTAGATGTCCTACTTCTGCTGTTTGACCATACATATGACATGAAGAAAGTTCATATAAAACTAAAAAGTGCATCACAAAACTGAATTAACATAGCATCTATCCATTTGAGGAGGAGACTGGAGCTGGGTCTTTCACGGTAGACCCTGGGATGTCTACTTATTGAAGCTGCTGAAGCAGCTTCTCCATTCTGCCTACTCGATCATCCAACCGACTAATTCGATCTGTTGCTTGGTACTGCGTTATCTTGATGTGGTGCACATGGTCCTGAATGTCTTGCAGCAGGTCTCGGTTGCTTCTTTGCCAGGTCCGTCTTAGTATGGTGAGGTGGAAGACTTTGAATAGCTTTCGCAATAAGACATTTAACTATCCAATATGTATGAATTGTCTGATTGAACAAGGTAAGATGGCCACGGGTGTTGCCTGGGTCTGTTATAAAATCTAAAATCTCTGCTTCTGCCTTATTATCTTTAGGATCAGTTTGGATATCTCTCTCCCAACCACGAATTTCTTTACGGACTTTGGATGAGTTGCCCAACACATAATTTGCAGCCAAGGTTTCCAAATGTTCCTGATTAGTTTTGCGCCCACGTTTCTTTGAGTCAAGTTCATCCTACACTTTCTGCTTTCCTTTAGCAGACTCGGACCTGGAACCTCTCTTCCCCATCATGGAAAAGTTCCTATGCTTGACCAGGAATCGACAAGGAGGGACAACACATGTGTGAGGAGCCATATTAATATAATCTGCTCGTAGCCTGTTGTGAGTATTGAGAATGTTTGCAGCATAAAAACAATGAAAAAAAAACCACCAGAAACAATTCTGAAGCCGAAGTTGGAAACCAACTGTTCCAAATAGAAAACAGAGGGCAACACGCCGCTTGTCCCTTTGTGAAAACCAGTCTACAAAAAGGATGGACCTCGGAACCTTTATCTTAGTGGACCTTATACGAGAGAAGATGCCCATGCATCCGGACTTGGAGTGTCCAGAGTTAAAAGCAGACGGAGCATGGAAACTATGTTGATTTCGAGCGGCATTGAAAGAGCTGAATGGGGGAACAACATAGTTGACTACATGGGACACCTTACCCTTATGAAACTTCACCCATTTTAAAGCTATATAGAGTAAAACCATGCATGAACGGAGTCTACCCCCTCTCCCACTATCCCAGCATTTACCTGAAACCGAAACGTCCTTAACAGCCTTGAAGCTGTCCGAGGCCATAGCAATTCGGTTTCTAAAAGCACAGAGATTAGTATAGACAGAGCTGGCAAACCTTATATAGGGGTCGCGGAAGCACAGGGGAACCAGTTGAGGTATGGGAAGAACAGAACAAGAAATCGAAACATCCTTAACATACTGCATTCTATACGAAACCATGGTAGTTGGCGCTGTAAAAACAGAGAAGAGAACAGATACATACCCCAGCAGTATTGCAAAGTTGACAAAAGGATTTTCGCTTGGCTTCCTTCGCAGTAGTCTCCACATGTTTGCATGCATAAACGAATGAAGTGCGGGAGGAAAACCACCTACCTTAATAGAAACTTGCCTCCAGGACTCTGACAAGACCAACCTGGCCATACTGTAGCATAATGGAAATCGAGATGCTGGCACGCTTTGTTGATCTGGGTTGGCATACCTCATTATTTTCTTAAATTCTTGAGGAACGACCACTCGCCAGGTTTCCATGGCTAAGATTTCCATGCTGACAATTGTACACCCTGATCAGGGGTACAAATCTATATGTATTATAAAAATTACATGTTTATAATACATATGTCAAAACTAACATATGTCATGGAAAATAAAAAATAAATAAAAAACCATTAAACCTTTATGCATTCCATGGAGTTCAAATACTATGCCAAAGCCCATTTCTTTACCCCATGGAACTCCTGTGATTGGTCCGGAGGAATGATAACTTCACTTCCTCCGGTGAGTCAATTTTGATGCTTGAAGCTTAAGCTTCATGCTGCCGGAATTGGAGTTGGAGAAATTAAGTGTGGTTGGCAGATAATTTATGGCTGGTAAGTGCTGCAGATAAGAATGTGTGGAGTTAGAGCCATGGCTTTGACTATAGGGAAATATTAAACGCAAGAGTTTAATGCGAGGTGGAGTGCGAATCCGAACTAGAGATTTGCTACAGCGGTCCTTCAAACACTTCACATCAAAAAATTTTCTACTGTCCTTCTTATGTTATGTGGCAATTGGAATTGATTTCCAACACTCCCCCTTAATTACAACTGTTCTTGTCTTCCATGCCCAGACATTTTCTCAAATAATTAAAACTCTTATGCCCCAATGGT
Source organism: Pinus albicaulis (assembly GCA_034641835.2). NCBI lineage: Eukaryota > Viridiplantae > Streptophyta > Pinopsida > Pinales > Pinaceae > Pinus > Pinus albicaulis. The sequence goes on along the minus strand of CM076583.1, from coordinate 9,934,960 downwards.
TTTGTTAATATATCGGCAAACTGATATTTTGTTCTGCAATGCTTCAGAACTTTTTCTCCATTGCTCACTAACTCTCTGATGTAGTGATACTTGGCATAAGTGTGTCTCATTCTCTTATGAAACATTGAATTCTTGGATAAAGCTATAGCTAATCTATTATCACAATACATTGTTGTGCCCTTTACCTGTTCATGACACAAACTTCTTAACATTCTCCTCATCCATACAGCTTGACATGCTGCTGCTGTAGCTACCACATACTCTGTCTCTGCTATTGATAAAGCCACAATTCATTGTTTCTTAGAAGCCCATGAAATGGCTCCCGATCCCATATGAAAAACATATCCAAAGGTGTTTTTCCTGTCATCTATACTTCCAACCCAATCACTATCATTGTATCCAATTAATTCAAATTTTTCTTAAGTCATGTATCAAATATCATACCTCTTTGTTCCTTTCACATACCTCAGAATTATTTTTGCTGCTTGCCAATGTGCCTCCTTTGGACTTTCCATAAATCTGGAAATTAAACTTACAACACGCATAATATTAGACCTAGTTGCATTCAAATACATAAGGCTGCCAACTATGGTCTTATACAAACTTGGATCAAAATCCTTGCTGCTGTCTTCCTTGCTCAGTTTCAATCTCATCACTGTAGGAGTAATTGCTGCATTGTAATCCTGCATGTTAAATCTTTCCAAAGCTTCTTTAACATACTTTTCTTGAGAAATAAAAATTTTATTTTAATTTTTCTCTACTTCTATTCCTAAGAAGTATCTCAACAATTCCATATCAGTCATCTGAAATTTATCCTTCATGACTATTTTAAAATTTTCAATAATGTAAGCATCATTACCTATGAATATAACATCATTAACATACAAAACAACAATGAGAATCTTACCATCTTTCTCTTTGATGTATAATGTGAATTCTTCTTCACATTTTTCAAATCCATTTTCTAGTAGATATGTATCTATCCTACTGTACCATGCTCTCAGTGCTTGTTTCAATCCATACAAAGATTTATTCAATCTGCAAACTTTGTGCTCTTGGCCTTCTTTCTCATAGCCCAGAGGTTGTTCAACATAAAACTCTTCCATCAATACTCCATTCAGGAATGCTTATTTCACATCCATTTGGTAAACTTTCCATTTGTGTTCTGCTGCTATGGACAACACTACTCTTACTGTTTCCATTCTTGAAACTGGTGCAAAAGTTTCCTCATAATCTCTTCCTTGTTGCTGCTTGTAGTCTTTGACAACAAGTCTGGCCTTGTGCCTTTCAATCTCACCTTCAGCATTACTTTTGGGAGATCAACTAGTTCTCATGTCTTATTCTTTTCTATGGCATTTATTTCTTCATCCATAGCATCTATCCATTTCTTATCTTTTACAGCTTCTTCAAAATGAATACGATCTTCTACATGAAAATACAATGCAAATAAAGAGTTCATAACTTCTTCTTGTTCATAAATTTCATTCAAACTTCTGAATCTGGTTCCTCTTTCACTTGCTGAACTTGTGCTTCTAGAAGCACTCAAATCTTCTCCTTGTGATGTGCTTGGATAAGCACTGTCATAAATTCTCAAGGGTGTTCTCATACCTTCTTATGGTGTCCCTTGTTGTCCTTGTGTTGGTGGAGGTGGTGCTGCTAATGAGGGATGTCTTTCAGCCATTTCTTCCTCATTTTCATCATGATAAAAACAACTTTTTACATTCACTGTTTTCTTAATGCTTCCATCGCAAGCTTCTTCCTCAATAAATTGTACATCTCTGCTTATCATAAATTTCTTGGTGGATGGGTTATAAAATCTGTATGTTTTCGATTCTTCACTGTATCCAACAAATATGCACTTCTCCCCCATACTGTCCAACTTATTCCTTAGCTGATCTGGAATGTGTGCATAAGACACACAACCGAAAACTCTCATGTGGGTGACAAACTATTTAATGCCACTCCATTCTTCTTCCAGAGCTATATTCACTACACTCTTTATTGGGCATCTATTCAACACATATGCTGCATAATGTATAGATTAAGCCCATTATTCATTTGGAAAATGTTTTTCCTTCAACATGCTTCTTACCATATCTATGATAGTTCTATTTTTCAGTAACTCCATTTTTCTATGGTGTATATTTTGCTGTAAATTGCTTGTGTATCCCATTTCTTCTGCAAAAATGCAAAAATTCATTGGAGATGCATTCTCCTCCTCTGTATGTTCTTAAGACATTAATATTCTACCCACTTTGATTCTCAACAAGAGCTTTAAAGTGGCAGAATTTCTCAAACACTTCACTCTTCAGCTTCAAGAAATAAACTCAAGTTTTTCTTGTGTAATCATCAATCAAGGTAAGCATATAGTGGCTGCTTGTTAATGATGGTGTTTGCATTGGTCCACACAGATCATAATGGACTATTTCTAATGGTGTCTTTTCCCTTATTCTCTTTCTTTATGGAAATATTTCTCTGTGTTGTTTTCCCAAAATGCGACCTTCAAATAGGTTGTCTGGATTTTCAATCAATGGTAATCCCTTTACCATTCATTTTCTATGCAACAAATTCAAACCTCCAAAGTTGAAATGTCCAAATCTCAAGTGCCATCACCAATTTTCTTCCTTTACTTATATTTGGAATTTCTCTCGTGTCACTACTGCCATTGCAGCTCCTTTCCTTAAATCTACTCTCATCTTGAGAGGAAACATTCTATTTCTTGTCATCTTCACTTGTGCAATGCATTTCTTGCTTGGTGGTATGTCCATTATAGTACATACATCATCTTCAAAGAATACATTGTAGTCTTTCTAAATGAGCTGTCCAATGCTCAAAAGTTTACACTTCATACCAGGCACATAGTATACATCTTATATGGATTTCCTTTCTCCTTTCTTTTTTAACACACTTACTCTTCTTTTTCTCATGACAGAGACCTTATTGTTTGTCCCCATTGTTACTTGAGACTTTACATTTTCATCAATCATGGAAAACATAGAAATGTTTCTAGTTATATGGTTGCTACATACTAAATCTAGAAACCATATATCTTCATTTGTCTCTTCAGCCAAATTACATGCTAAAAACAAATTCTCTTGCATGAGATTTTATTTAGTGAATTTAGCACTGGGTCTACTACCCATGTCACTCTGTTTCTTCCTACATTAATTGGCAGAGTGCCCATACTTCTTACAGTAATGAAATTTGACTTGGGATTTATCATACCTTTGTCCATGTGCTTGATTTTGTGCACCTTTTTGGGTGCTACCTTGGCTTTGGTTCTGACTTTGATTTCTTCCACTTCCACTTGTACTTGTAGGGTTGTTGTTTCTTCCTCCTCATTTCTGGCTCCTGCCTCTACATTTTCCTCTGTATTTTCCTCTGGCTTGACCTATTCTTCTTCCAAAAGACATTTGGGTCTTGAAGGCATGCTCCAAAGATGAGTTTTCTATTCTGATCAATATTTGTTCATGTGTCATCAATGATGCATGAAGTTCATCAAGAGTAAACAAAAAGAGATTCTTCGTCTCTTCAATGGTTGTTACTATCACATCAAACCTTGAGGGTAAACTCCTCAATACTTTCTCCACTATTATTCTTTCTTCTATGGTCTCTCCATGAGATCTCATTTGGGTGACCAACCCAATTAAAAATGTGAAGAATGAGTCTATTGTATCAGACTCCTTCATGCAAATAACTTCAAAATCTCGTCTCATTAATTGAATATTTTTTGTCTTTACCTTCTCCATACCATGGTAGGCTATCTGAAGGGTATCCCATGGATCCTTAGACCTCTTGGCTGCTGCAATCCTTGGAACTATGCTTTCATGCACTGCTTGATAGAGATAGAAGAGAGATTTTGAGTCATTCTTCCTATTATTCTTTAGCAAATCCTTCTATGCATATATTAAGGTATTATATGCTTGTTCATCTTCTCGTTCTTCTAAACCATCTTCAACTAGCTCCCATAAATCCTGAAACGCAAACAGGGCTCTCATTGTGATTTCTCAATAGTCATAGTCTTCCCATTGAACTATGGTAGTTGAGTATTTCCCATACTCGTGCTTGTGCTGGCTCCTTCCATAGCTAGCTTACTGAACTATGCCTTTAAAACTTGACTATGTTTTTAAATAAACTTTCTCACTGCTAAGAGATAAACTCTATCTTCAAGAGAGTTCCTTCTACAGTTCTTTGGATTGTATTATAAAGAAAACACAAAACTTTGCTTTAGTAAATACCTGGCTTTACTGATATTTTACACTGTTGGTCAGAAGCTTCAACAACTCCTTCTTCCTTCCTTCAGCTTCTTTGGCAAATGCAAAGAGCCTAGACTAGCTCTGATACCATGTTGGAATTCTTGGTTATTCCAAACAACTGAGAGAAAAGATAATTCCTCTACAAAAACAAAGATTTAGAAAATAAAATATGGACAGAGATGAATGGAGTAAACACTCTTTTTCATTAAAAAAAAACTCTGAACTGTTGCTAGTTACAAAATAAAAAATATTCTTTAGAATAGTAGATGTTATGGATTACAATGGAAATGTGCTTTTACTTTGACTACTACAAAAAGTAGTGCTTCTCTCTCTGTCTTTTGTTCTCTGTCTATTCGAGCATAGAGTGTCTCTGGTTTTCTTTTCTGCCTTCAGGAAAAAATTACACTACACAGTCAATACAATGCTCTTCTCGGCATACTTATTTTTTTTGTCTTTTTCGCAACATATATATATGGTTGCGTTTTACAATGGGTCATGTATTAAAATATTAAAAAAAATAAAACATAACAAAATATTACAAATATATATGTATTATAAACATTACATGTTTATAATACATATGTCAAAACTAACATATATCACGACAAATAAAAACTAAATAAAAAAACACTAAACCTTTATGCATTCCGTGGAGTTCAAATACTATGCCAAAGCTCGTTTCTTTACCCCACAGAACTCCTTTGATTGGTCTAGAGGAGTGATGATGTCACCTCCTCCGGTGGGTCGATTTTGATGCTCGAAGCTTAAGTTTCATGCCGCCGGAATTAGAGTTGGAGGAATTAAGTGTGGTTGGCGGAGAATTTATGGCTGGTAGGTGCTGCAGAAGAATGCGTGGAGTTAGAGCCATAGCTTTGAATGTAGGGAAAAATGAAGCGCAAGAGTTTAATGCGAGGTGGAGTGTGAATGAGAACTGGAGATGTTTTGTCTCTATCCTTCAAACACTTCACATTAGAATTGTTGTCGTTGTCCTTCTTCTACTCTGCGGTAGTTGGAATTAACTTCCAACATCTTTTAAAATTCAAGGAAGCTCAAAACACCCATATCCAGGGGTTTTTTTTTCTCTTCTGACTAGGATAATAATGCTAGGATTTTATATCATATGGGAGGTGGATTCAAATTTTAGTTTCATTTTGTTAAAGTTTTTTTTTAGGGGTGCAGATAGTGCATTGTAAAGGTGTATATTTCGTTTGAAGCAGGGGAGGGTTGGCTCACATATTTTTTGGCCTGCTTAATATGCCTCCTTTTTACCTGAACGGGGAGACCACTGGTCAAATCCTCCATATTTTCTTGCTCGCTCTTATCTCCTTACTCATCATCTGCCACATAATCCTTACCCATCACCACCTGGAACATTGCCATCATTTCTAAATCTTTTTTCTCTTTGTCTATCTTGGGCTCAGAAAAAGATTCTGACTCCTCTTACTCCATTAAAAAAACTAAATGAAGCCTTTTGTGGAAAAAATGTGTGGACTCTTTCATAATTTCTCCACTTTGTAAGAACTTCAGCCTAAATTGTTGTAATCACTGGTGGAATTTTATGGGGTGTTGATTCTGTTGCTGTTGTCACCTGTAACTCTCTCCACCTCCAACCTCCACGCTCACTCTTCTTGGCTTTCGTCCTCGAACCTTGCAACTCCAACATAATCTTCTGGCTTCCACCTTTTCGTTCAGTGACTTTCTTCAAGCGCCGTAATTTCAAATACATCTACCCGTGACATTGGGCTAACAACTGACCCGTTATACCTTTGACATTCCTTTCTTTTGTCTTTTCATTGACGCACATTACCTTAAGCGAAAAATTATCGAGGCTTCTCATAAATGATTTGATCATCTTCCAACACTACCTTTTCCCATAACCATCAGTTTCGCTTGTAATCGACCTGTTTTGTCTTACCTACATTTATGGTAAAATAATCTTGCATCCTTTTCGAAATCCTCACTGGTTGGATTTTGACATCCGCTAACACAAGTTTCCCATACTCGATTGAGACTCCACTCCGACATTTAAAGTGGCATCCATTGTTTCCCCCCAATTTGGTGATCTGGCTCCCCTCTCTTTCCTCGTCTGATTTGGACTCGATGATTCACTCCCCCTGTTGACTCAAACCCTCTAAGCTGAACAGTCTACCTCCCAGTCTCCTATGGTTAGAACTGGGGATCCTCTTGGCTCAGACACTATGGCCCACGAAGCTTTCATCAGGGCCATGGTGGAGGTAGAGAAATTATATGGGTACAACATATCTCGTCCATTTTTCCCTTCGAGTGCTCATCTCCCAACATTGGATCCAAATCCTTTAAAGGCTCACTTCGGAGATAAAGAAAATTACAGCTTACACGGGAGGGTAGAACTCTTGTTGGGTGTGGAGCCTGATTATCTTGTTTACTTTGTATCACAACATTGGACCCCTGTACCTTAAAAGGGGCGGGAACGCCGCCTGTAATTAATCGCTGTCGTGGGGGGTCCAGGGGGGGTGGCAGCGATTTTTGGAGCCCCCCGCTAGCGGGGGCAGCGCCCCCGAAGCTAAAAACAGATGTAAAATTTCCTTGTAAAAGTATAGTAATTTCTAGTCAATCTGGGCTGTTCATTAGGCAAATGATCTGATGGTAGAAGTTATGTTTAGATTAGGGTTTTTTGCCTTAGAAGGCAACCCCTCGCTTTTATGAGGGCATTGTATTGCGGCTATGCATTGTATGTGTATTCTCGGAGCGAGAAGTAGAGAGGGAGACTGTGAGAGAGAACAGAGGATATTACAGTGGATCTGTTGTAGGTTTTGTCTCTTCATTTTTGCTGGATAATAGAAAGGAATGACTGGCTATTCGGGGTGGACGTAGCCCAAACTGGGTGAACCACATATATCTGTGTCTCTCTGGTTTTATGTGTTTTGTGTGCTTGTATTTTCCGCATATTGTATGTGTTGCATTGCTCCATAATATATAATTTTCTAACAACTGGTATCAGAGCCGAAGGTATATTTGGCTAATAAACTCGTAGGAAAGAAGGGTTCTTGGTTCGAGTGGGAGCAATGGGAGACGATGGTAAGTTTAGGGTCGAGAAATTTATCGGCCAAAACTTCCTGCTGTAGAAGATGCAGATGGAAGATTATCTGTATCAAAAAGATCTGTACCTACCATTGAGCGGAAAAACAAAGAAGCCGGCGGCCATGAAAGACGCGGTATGGAACATTCTCGATAGAAAGGCACTTTGAACAATATGGTTGTGTCTTGCGGTGTCAGTCGCCTTCAATATTTTGAAGGAAAAAAAAACAGAGGGTTTGATGCAGACGTTGGCGAAACTATATGAAAAACCCTCGGCCTCAAATAAGGTATTTCTTATGAAACGACTATTTAATATGAAGATGTCGGAAGGTGGATCTGTTGCAGACCATTTAAATGAATTTAATACAGTTACCAGTCAGTTAAGTTCTGTAGGGGTAAACTTTGATGATGAAGTTAGAGCTCTATTATTCTTATGCTCATTTCCAGAGAGTTGGAATGGTTTAGTAATGGCCATTAGTAACTCTGTCTCTAGATCTAGTACTTTAAAGTTTGATGATGTTGTTGGTTCTATCCTTAGCGAGAAAATGCGACGAAAAAGCTCCGGTGAGACATCGGGTAATGCTTTGAGTGCAGAGTCTAGGGGGAGAAGAATGGAAAGAGGAAAGAGCTCGGGATATCACAGTAAATCAAGGAAAGTCAGATCCAAGTCCAGATCAAGAATAGTGTGCTGGAATTGTGGAAAGAAAGGACACCTAAAGAAAGACTGTAGATCTCGGAAGGGAAAAGAAGGAGACACACAGCAAGAAAACAATCATGAAGCAAATGTGACAGGTGATGTGTTACAAGATGCTTTGATTCTTTCTTTCGAAAATGTTATTGATTCTTGGGTTGTAGATTTAGGGGCTTCATTCCATGCCACACCTGATAAGAAATATTTTCATGAATATGTTCAAGGAGATTTTGGACAAGTTCGTTTGGGTGATGATAAACCCTGTAAAATTGTTGGAATGGGTAAATTTCTTGTAAAACAACAGAATGGAAACCAATGGCTACTAAAGGAGGTAAGGCATGTTCCAGATATGAAGGAAAATCTGATTTCAACAGGGCAGTTAGGCAGTGAAGGTTGTGTGACAACTTTCATAGATAAAACTTGGAAGGTCACCAAAGGAGCGCTGGTAATAGCAAAAGGTGAAAAGGCTGGTACATTGTATTTATGCAATGGTTTTTCTAACTCTGTTAATGCTTTACCTTCCAAAGGAGCAGATGCAACACTATGGCATCATAGGCTCGGACACATGAGTGAGAAGGGAATGAAGATTCTTCACTCAAGAAATTTGTTGCCAGGTTCGAAGAATTTTGATTTGGATTTCTGTGAGAATTGCATTTATGGAAAACAAAAGAGAGTCAGATTTCTCATAGTTGGGAAAGAAAAAAAGAGCGAAAAATTGGAGCTTGTGCATATAGATGTATGGGGACCTGCTCAGGTATCATCTCTCGGTGGCTCTCGTTATTATGTTACGTTTATTGATGATGCAACTAGAAAAACATGGATTTATTGTATTCATAATAAATATGATGTATTTGATACTTTCAAGAAATGGAAAGATTTGGTTGAGATTGAGACAGGAAAGAAGTTGAAGTGTCTCAGATCAGACAATGGAGGTGAGTATTGAAGCAAAGAGTTTGATAGGTACTGTTCAGAGCATGGAATTCGTAGAGAGAAGACAGTTCCAAGAACACCACAAGAAAATGGTGTGTCAGAAAGGATGAACAGAACAATCATGGAGCGTGCAAGGTGCATGAGATTGCATGCAAGATTGCCTTTACAATTTTGGGCAGATGCTGTAGATATTGTTGTTTATCTAATAAACAGAGGGCCTTCAAGTTCCTTGGATGGTGGTATTCCAGAGGAAGCATGGAGAGGTAAAAAGGTAAACTACTCTTTTTTAAAGCCTTTTGGTTGTGAGGCCTTTGTCCATATTAATAAAGAAAATAGAACAAAGCTTGAGGCAAAATCAAAGAAATGTACCTTTATTGGATATGGTGCTAATGATTTTGGTTATCGCTTATATGATTATGAAAATCACAAAATCATTAGGAGCAGAGATATAATATTCAATGAAAAGGTTTTGTATAAGAATCAACTGCAGGAAAAGAAACAGGAAAAAGAAAGCTAGGAATACGCAGTTCTTGATGAGATATCTGAAAAATTAAAGGTGCATGAAAATAATAATAATCAACAACCACAGCAGCAGTAACCACCACAACAACAACAGGCTCCTCAAATGCCTGAAAGTGGTGTTAGAATATCTACCAAGATAAGTAGACCCCCTGAATGATACTCTCCTTCATTATATTATTTATTGGTGACTGATTCTGGTGAACCTGAATGTTATGAAGAAGCAATGCAGGTTGAAAGTAGGAAGAAGTGGGAGCTAGCCATGGAAGAAGAGATGGACTTCTTAATGCATAACCAGACTTGGGACTTAGTCAAGTTTCCTGCAGGTAAAACTGCATTGCAGAATAAATGGGTTTACAGGCTGAAGGAAGAAGATGGAGGAAAACAGAGGTACAAAGCTAGACTTGTGGTGAGGGGGTTTGCACAAAAGAAAGGTATTGATTTTGATGAAATATTTTCTCCTGTTGTTAAGATGAATTCAATCAAAACTATCTTAAGTCTTGTAGCAGCGGAAGATTTACATATTGAACAGTTAGATGTAAAGACAACATTTCTCCATGGAGATTTGGAGGAAGAGATATACATGCAGCAACCAGAAGGATATGAGGTAAAAGGGAAAGAAAAATTGGTGTGCATGTTAAAGAAGAGCTTGTATGGTTTAAAACAGGCTCCAAGGCAGTGGTATCTAAAATTTGACAAGTTCATGTCTGAACAAGGTTATACTAGATGTCACTCTGATCATTGTGTTTATCTAAAAAGGAAAAATGATGGCGGCTATATTATATTGTTATTGTATGTAGATGACATGCTTGTTGCAGGGTCTAACATGCAGGAAATAAATGTGCTCAAAAGAAAATTGGCAAATTCATTTGCAATGAAGGATTTGGGAGTTGCAAAACAAATCCTTGGTATGAGGATAACTAGAGACAGGAAAAATCACAAATTAACACTGTCTCAGTATGAGTACATAGAAAAGGTGTTGAAAAGATTTAATATGCACAATGCAAAACCGGTTAGTACACCTTTTGCTAGCCATTTCAAACTTAGTAAGGAGATGTGCCCAAAGACACAAGAAGACATGGATTATATGTCTAAAGTTCCATATGCATCAGCAGTTGGAAGCTTAATGTATGCAATGGTCTGCACAAGGCCTGATATTGCACATGCAGTGGGAGTTGTAAGAAAGTACATGAACAATCCAGGAAAAGAACATTGGATGGCAGTAAAATGGATTCTCAGATATTTGAGAGGTACCACAAATCAAGCATTATGCTTTGGTGGTTCAAACATTTCTCTACAGGGATATGTTGATGCAGATATGGCAGGTGATAGAGATAACAGGAGGAGCACTACAGGATATGTATTTACTGTAGGTGGAACAACTATCAGTTGGGTTTCAAAAATCCAAAGTGTTGTTGCACTTTCAAAAATAGAAGCTGAGTATGTTGCTGCTACTGAGGCTAGTAAAGAAATGATTTGGTTACAAAGGTTTATGGATGAATTGGGTAAGAAGCATGATATGGGCACACTATACAGTGATAGCCAAAGTGTTATTCATCTTGAAAATAACTTAGCATTTCATTCCAAGACTAAACACATCCATCTCAAGTACCATTTCATACGGTCAGTATTGGAAGATGGAGAGTTTAAGTTGGAAAAGATACACACTAGCCAGAATCTGGCAGATATGCTAACAAAAGTTGTAACTAGGGAGAAACTAAGAATGTGCTCGGTTTCAATTGGTCTTCAAGGATGACGGCGAAGATGAGGAATAGCCAAGTCCAAAGAGGAGTCATTGTCCAGCAAATGAAGCAGTGATGGTGTTGCTACAATCAGTCTCCAAGTGGGAGATTGTTGGGTGTGGAGCCTAATTATCTTGTTTACTTTGTATCACAGCATTGGACCCCTGTACCTTAAAAGGGGTGGCAACACTGTTTGTAATTAATCACTGTCATGGGGGGTCCAGGGGGGGATGGCAGCGCTTTTTGGAGCCCCCCCTGGTGGGGGCTTTTGGGGGTAGCGCCCCTGAAGCTAAAAACAGATGTAAAATTGCCTTGTAAAAGTATAGTAATTTCTAGTCAATCTGGGCTGTTCATTAGGCAAATGATCTGACGGTAGAAGTTATGTTTAGATTAGGGTTTTTTTCCCTAGAAGGCAACCCCTCGCTTTTATGAGGGCATTGTATTGTGACTGTGCATTGTATGTGTATTCTCGGAGCGAGAAACAGAGAGGGAGACTGTGAGAGAGAACAGAGGATATTACAGCAGATCTGCTGTAGTTTTTGTCTCTTCATTTTTGCTGGATAATAGAAAGGAAGTACTGGCTGTTCGAGGTGGACGTAGCCCAAACTGGGTGAACCACGTATATCTGTGTCTCTATGGTTTTATGTGTTTTGTCTGCCTGTATTTTCTGCATATTTTATGTGTTGCATTGCTCCATAATATATAATTATCTAACAACTCTCTGCAAAAAAACTCATTCAGCCTCCTCAAAACATCAAACTATTGAACTTCGGGCTTGGAGACCTTTGGGTAATGGTGACTAGTCTCCAAAAGTGTGCCCTCATCGACTAGTGGGTTATTACTACGATGGATGAGGCTGAAATGGTCGCTTGGGTTAATTCAATGTGGGGAAAACTGGTCATCTTCCCCCCTAAGGTCAACCGATTAATGAACTCTTGGCTCTCTATTCACTTTTTGTATGAGGAGGTTGTTGCAAAGGTGATGAAATCCACCTGGGTCTAAGGGCATGGTTTCCTTCAACTGCACTCTTGGTATAGAGGCTACAACGTGATTATGGAGTCCCCTTCCATCAACTTAGTTTTGGTTAAACTTCCTGGCATGCCTCTTGAATATTGAACAAAGCTGGCCCTCACTTCCATCGAAAACTCGATTGGCAAGGTCAGATATTTAGTCCCGAGTTCGATGGGGGCGAGAGACAAGCGGGTGGCTTGGCTCCTGGTTGAAGTAAACTTTTCAGGTGGATTGCCTGAATTCATGGATCTGGAATGGGAAGGGATGAGGCATAGAAAACACATTGATTACTGGGCATCCCTTTCAGATGCCTCCAGTGTCATCAAACTTGGCATATGATGAATTGTTTCCCTCGACGTTGGGGAACTACCTAGAATTATGGCTCCATTCCAATGGATCATTTCTCTAGTACTTCCTCCATAGATGTTGTGATGGAGGCTCAATCCTCATGCTCCCCTACTTCACAAAATTTATATTCGGGTCACATCTCTCCTCGGCTTGCAGAGGTGCCCTGTCTGGTTTCAGGTAATATTTCTCACTCCAATCCATTATTATATTCATCTTTTATTATTATTCATAACCCACTATCATCCATTTCCACCCCTCAGTCCCCTTCACGTCATCCCCTCTCTCCTTCGTTGACCTCCTCGGACACCTTTGACAGCCCAAACTTGACCCATAAGCCTCGTCCTTCAAGGGCAGAGGCATACTGGCCTGATATCAAGTGAATCATGACCTCCTCTCATCTTTTTCCTCCCCCTCATCTCCCTCTGCTCGTCCCGCCACCCAACTCCTTCCCACTATAATCCTCTCTAATTCCACCAATTCATCCCATCTCCCCATCCAAAACACCTCACTAGCATTGCTATTGATCCCGACATGCCAGCTCTGGAAGATGCCTCCATGCCAACTTGTATCCTCCCTGCAACCCCTCCACCTTCTGACAATCACCCTTCACCTGACCCTCAACCTTCCATGCACAACTCGATAGGGATTGACTACAAATTTCTTTTCATGAATCATGAAATAGATATTCCCCCCCTCTCTATTCATGATGTCTGAAATTCAACTTTGTCCCCCAAAATATCTCCCACCTCGGCCTGTAATATCACCCCCTATAATAAAGGAAAACGGATAGCTGGCATTTTAGGGGCCGCCATAAAACCCTCTCACTCTTCTATGTAAAATCAGACAGCCTCTGTGACATCCCAATCTCCTCCATGGATGACCCTCGGGCGCTTATAGTTTGCACAGTCTCCCCCTATGCCCTATGAATTACATCCTTTCCCTTAACCTTAGGATAATTGGAGTACATGACAAGTCCCTTCGTTTGAGGTGCATACTTTTGTCTATTTCTCCTTCCATTATTTTCATCCAGGAAACTATGTGCTCATTTGATAATGCCATCCCATATTTCCTTGCCATTAGGCCGGGATGGCACATTACAAGCACCGACTCTAATGGAAACTATGGTTGCCTTGTCGTCTTTTGGGATCCTTCCTTTGCGTCCTTCAAAGCCTTTCATTTCTTTGCTGAAATTATCATCACTCGTAAAATCTGTGGCTATTCCCCCTACTTCAATCTTATCAACATGTATGCACCTTGCCGCCACCGTGCTGAATTCTGGAATTGCATACACTCTTCCAACGTCCTCGGTATCCCTAACCCGATCTTAATTGGAGACCTTAACACCATTATTTCATCCTTCGAATCTTGGGGACCTCATAGCCACGTGGACCCTTTCACTGAGAGAATTGGTTCCATATTCACTGAGTTCCACCTTTTTGACATATTCCCTTCTCCTCTTCTAAAAACCTGGTCAAATCATGGATCGGGTGCTGAGTTCAGTGGCAAATGACTAGACCGATGTTTAGTGTATGAAGTGGTTTTGGAGATCCTGGGGGATTTACATTCTACAACACTTTCTGCTAATACTTTAGATCATCATCCTATAGGCTTACATTGACGTTTGGCTCCCCCATACAATGGCATTCCATTCAAGTTCAACAGGGTTTGTTTTGAAGATCTTATTTTCATAAGTAAAGTCAAGGACTCCTAGTTTTCCCCTCTGGAATACATGTACCAACTCCCACTCACCAAGTGGCTTCAAGCCCTCGAACGATGGACTAAACCTCAGGAAAAAGGAAAAAGTCCCTGAAGATAACGAATCTTCGGATCATTGAACATGAAAGCAACATCATTTATGAATCTATTGTCTCAGGTCCTTTGGACGGATTAGTGTATTCGAAGCTCTAGATGTTAGAAGACAAAAAATTAAAGATTCTAAAAGCTCAAGAACTTATTTGGAAACTCAAAAGTCGGGTTGTCTGGCTCAGGGAAGGCGATCAAAATTAAAAGGTTTTTCATCATTTTTTGAATGGACGTAATAATCGTAACAAAATTTGGAAGACTGAAGCTTCGAATGGTACTTTCCTACACAGTTCATCAGACATCAAAAAGGAGGCTCATAGGTACTTCTCGGAACACTACAGTTGCAATGAGGGGGTCCACTTTGAGGGTGATATTCAGGCCCTGGAAAAATTCCCCTGTATGTTTGATGATGAGGATATCCTACAATTGCATGCCCTTGCTAACAAAAAAGAATTATTGGAGGTTGTCAAATAATTTTCTTCTGACAAAAGTCCTAGTTCAGATGGGTGGCCAGTGGAAATTTTCTCACGTTGTTTTGACATTTTGGCAGACCATCTCATTCAGGTGGTGGAATCATCCAAAAACTCTGGTAGGATTCTGGGAGATATTAATTTAACTTTCAGTGTCCTAATCGCCAAGATTTCGGATCCTAAATATTTGGAAGATTTCAAGCCCATCTCTCTTTGTAATGTGGTCTATAAGATCATTTCTAAAGTCATTTCAAACTGTATCATCGGGCCCCTATATAAACAAAAATCTAGGGAGGAATATGGCTTCCTCCTAGGCCGTCACATCCATGATGAAATTTCCCTGGCGTAGGAGGGTCTGCACTCGACCCACACTAAAAACTGGAATGGGATCATCATGAAAATCAACCTTTATAAGGCACATGACTTCCTAGAATTGTCTTTTGTGTGGCTTGTCTTGCAAAAAATTGGGATGGATGAGAGAAATGTGGATTGGATTCTATCTTGTGTAGCTCCAGTTTGGTATGTTTTCATCGTGAATGGAACCCATTCTGATTTCTTCAAGGCGGGGAGGGGACTTTGGCAGGGTTTCTCCCTCTCACCACTATTGTTCATTCTCATCATGGATGACCTGAGTCTGCACATTTTGGACCCGAAGTGTAGAGACTTGTTATCAGGTATAAAAAATTTCGGTAACATTGTCATCTCCCACTCTTTCATTTTTGACGATATTTTAATTTTTGGAATCATATCTTGCACTCAATGGTCCACCCTCCATTTCATTTTTCTTTGCTTCGGGGCATTATATTGTCTTATTATTAGTGGTTCTAAATCCATTTTAGTGGCAGGGTCGGGGGATCCCAATGACCTCCAAATCATTGTTGAACTTTTTCATATGCCTTTGGTTCCTCTTACGATGGGCTTCAAGTACCTTGGCTTCCGGAAGAAATCCATTAGCTATCGTAGTGAGGATTAGCTTTGGATGTTGGAAAAGTTCCAGAATAGGCTATTGCAATGGTCTAACTGATGGCTTTATCTTGGGGGTAGACTCATTCTTTTGCAGTCAGTCCTACAATAGTTTGCGGTATTCTGGGCACACCTGATCCTTATCTCGGCCTCCTTCATTTCTTGGATACAGAGAATCTTTGTAAACTTCATCTATTCAAGGGAAAATGGCAGTGGAAAGTACCATATTTGTAGAATATATTTGTTATATATTCCCAAGAAAATCGGGGGATGGGGATTTCTTGACATATGCACTTTCAATCAGGCCCTCCTGGATAAATCCCTTTGGTGGGTTCTCCTTGGTAATGGCATCTAGCCAACTCTCTTTCGTAGAAAATATAACATCCACAACGAGTTACTTTCATTTTTTTGCCGGTGCTTTCCCTCTTGCCATCACAACTCTCTTTTTTCCCGCAGATTTAGAAGTATCTCCTCTATTATGCATGAAACACTCCTTTGGATGTGTTATCACTCCAATAATTTTCAAGGGTTGTTATTATTTTTTGGTTCAAAGAGTATTAGAGGTAACCACAAACCTAATTTTAAGCCTTAGGATCTAGCCTTCCTAATGCTTAGAGAGGGCTCTCTCTATATGATTTATCTTTGTTTATTTTAGTTGATTTTAGGCAAGTTATGTAGGGTTACTTGGGATTTGATTTTGGATTTGGTTTTGCAGTGAAATAACTTACTCAAATGGATAGATGGAGGTATGTATTCCATTGGGCTAATGGAGTCAAAGTGTCAAGTAGCAGAAGCAGGATCAAGGTTCTAAAGGGAATTATTCATAGGGAAAGATAGTTTAGTCACTTCATATCCTTAGGCTAATGGTGAAAATGGTTTCAATCGGGGTCAGAGAGAAATTAAGGGTTCTCAAATCCTGATAATGAATGAAAACACAGAGGTCAATTGAAATAAGGGAGGAATTAAGAATTCCTTTATCTGGATATCATAAGAAAAAAATATAAATGATAACAGTTCAAGACAGAGTGTAATTAAACATATTATGTAATAGCAATCCAGTTATATCATATATATTAAGAAAAAATATGAGCATGTGAGAACTTCATAAAGAAACAATTGAACAAGTAGAAAGTACTTCACTATAGTGGCCCAACACATGAATCCTATAATATAATCTCTTTATTTCTTTCATCCAGTCTGTTGACTTGAAATTGGTACAATCACCCTCAGGTTGCAAAGTAATACAACTATAGAAATGTTCAGCAATTCATCCACCCTCAATACTTCAAAATGAGAAGTATTTACACAAAAACTATTATAAATATCCTAAAAAAAATTAGGAACTATTCAAGGAAAAAGAAATATCTTCATGGAAGAAGATAGAGACAATTATATAACTAATGCAAGTTGTCTCTACTTTTATTGATTTGTCGTTTAATTGTTGATATTTTGCTGTTGATTTGTCTCTGTTTGTTGCTTAACAAAGGCTGCAGTTAAGCAGCGATGTTTCCTAAATGCTGGCACCTTTCACTCTGACTTTTTACTAATACTCTTTGACTGTAACTGATACTCTTTCAGTCTAGAGCTACTCACTGGCTCCTCCCCTCCTTAAATGCAACCTTCATAGCCTTGGTGCCGAAAGAGGAATGGCCAAGCACTCCGGATAAGTTCAGACCTATTGCCCTCTGCAACGTGATTTATAAAATCATCTCCAAGGTCGTAGCCAACAGATTGAAGCCCCTGCTCCCGCTCCTCATATCGCCAGAACAAACTGGATATGTAAAAGGAAGGCAAATCATGGACGGTATCATCCTCGTGCATGAAGTCATAAACTCTCTCAAAACTTCCAAAAAGCCATGTATGCTCCTCAAAATTGATTTATCAAAAGCTTTCGATAAACTAAACTGGCATTATATTCAAAGCATCCTGTTAGCTTTTGGCTTTGACAGAATGTGGATAAGATGGATTTTGTCACTCATCTCCTCTCCCCTTTACTCCATCCTGGTCAATGGCATCCCTTCTAAGCCATTCAAACCATCCAGAGGAATCATACAAGGAGACCCCCTTTCTCCCTTTCTTTTTGTACTCATGTCCGAAGGTCTCAGCAAGCTCATCCACCATGCTGTCCTCACAAACCAGCTGAAAGGCATCTCCCTTCATGGCTCTCTCACCACTCACCAACAATTTGTTGACGACAACATGTTATTCGGGCTCCCTTCAGTCCAGGAAGCTAAAGCTTTCAAAAATATCCTCAACCTCTTCGCCACTGCCTCTGGCATGACTGTCAATGTCACCAAGTCCCAGATTTTCTTTTTTAATACCCCTCCTCTAATTCAAACCAGCATAACTCGTATTCTTAGCTTCTCTCCCGCTCACCTCCCTTCCAAATACTTAGGAGCCCCTCTCATTGCCACTGCCATCAAGCACTCCACTTGGAATCACCTACTGGAAAAATTGGAAGCTCGACTTTCCTCATGGACTTATAGAGCGCTCAACATATCCAGTAGACTTATCCTCATCAAAGCTGTTTTGCAATCCATGCCTCTCTACCTCTTTTCTGTGCTTGCAGCTCCTAAATGGGTTCTCAATCAGATCAGAAATTTGCAACGATGATTCCTTTGGGGATCTTCAGACCAAAAACGCAAATGGGCTTTGGTCAACTGGGCTATGGTTTGCTCCCCTAAAGAGGCTGGAGGTCTGGGCCTCAGGAATCCAATCCACAGCAATGAAGTTATGGGGGCACGACTTTGGTGGAACTGGCTTGGAAACCCCTGGAAACCTTGGGCCAAAATATGGACAGCTAAATATGCCAACAACAGACCGCCGAACGATCTGGTCAGGCTACATCCGGGAGGCGCCGGATCACTCATATGGAATGCTGCCAAGCCGCACTTTGCTCTCATACAACAACACAGTTTTTTGGAAATCAGAAATGGGCACACAGCTAGATTCTGGACAGACTCATGGCAGAAGCATCCTCAACTTGTTGAACTTCTCAATCTCTCCAACAATGGCCGCCCTAGCCCTCTGGAGGAAATTAATGTTAATCAATGCTGGACGCCTACAGCCACCAATGACTTCAGGCAATGGAAACTCCCTACTTCACTCCTGCCCAATGCTCACAGCAACACTCAAGAAGCTCTCCAAAAGGAGCTGCAACGAAGGAAAATAAGATGCTCAGAGGAACCAGACATTCTTCGGTGGGGCTACACTCCCAAAGGAATGTTCACCACGAAGGAAGCCTACTCTATAATGCACCCTATCCAGCATCCGAAATACAGGCTTTGGCAATTTGTCTGGGCTCCAGGTACCTGGCCTAAAGTCTCCACCTTTCTGTGGCTACTTAGTCACAAACGAACACTCACATGGGACAACCTGCTCAAGCATGGCTTCAACGGCCCCTCTCAATGCCCTAACTACAAGCAGGAAATGGAAACAACTCAACACCTCATGCTGACTTGCCATCTTGCTCATCAACTATGGGAAAAAATATGTTTCAGAAGTCAGTGCAGCAAGCCAAAAGGGGACATCGTCCACATCATGCGCCTCTGGCCCCAGCGACCTTATAACAGTCCCATTCTCAATCATCTCTGGCAGCTGATCCCTGGCCTCCTCTTTTGGACGCTATGGAAGGAACGAAACAGAAGAATCTTCAAACATCAAGCAACACCTTTGAACATCATATGGGACAACTTATACAATAATCTTCAAGAAACCATTGCCCTGCATCCATGGCAAGAAGAGGATCTCCCTAAACATCCACAGGAAGCAGCTATATGGCAGAATTGGCAGCTAAGGATAGCGATCTCGCCTAACCACTCCAAGCAAAAAACTTCAGGTTCCCCAATCCCCTGGACACCTCCACCTCCAGGCATATACAAGCTGAATTTTGATGGCGCCTCCAAAGGCAATCCAGGCCCTGCAGGCTTTGGTGGCATCCTCAGGAACTCTCAAGGGGATACTCTTGCCATTTACTATGGTTCGATAGGATGGGACACTAACAACTCTGCGGAGCTGGAAGGTCTCTGGAAAGGTATGATCTCTTCACATCTTTACAATCTTTCGCCTATAATAGTGGAAGGAGACTCTCAGATTCTCATCACTATCACCAATCAACTTCTTCAAGGCACCAGAACCACTAAAGTTGCCACTAGTTGGAGATTGGCCTCTCGGCTTGACACCCTCAGCAGATGGTTGGATAATAATCAAGCCATCTCCTTTGCTCACACCAAAAGAGAAGGTAATAAGGTCGCAGACTTCCTTGCCAATCTAGGAGTTGAAAGCGCAGACTCTCTCAACCATGGCCCTCTTCACATTATCCGTGATAGGGACACACTTCAGAACTGCATCAATCTGGTGCAAAATGATCAAAACTTTCTGGATGCGGATGCTTGTTAGTCCCATGGGGACAACTGGTGCGTGTGGCGGCCATTTCCCAACGCCCAACGCGCGTGGTGGCCACATGGCTCTCCACAGCGAATTTAATTGTGCCTTCATTGCGCCTGCAACCACATTTATTGCTCCACCGAGCCAGCACCTCTATAGTTTTGGCTCGCCTGGTCTGTGCATTATGGAAACCGTCTCTCTGCTCGACTCACCGCTCGACGAGCTTTCCGCCTCCCTCCGCGTCTGTATGGTGCCCTTGGCCGGTGTGTGCCCTGCCCACTGTGCTGAGCCAAGCGCTCGCACAGTCACAGGCCGACGCTGCTCGTTATATAGTTGCATTGAGTTCTCTCCTGGTGTGCATTTCTCCAACAGCAAGTTTTGTCCTGGTGCGAACGCTGCCCCTCAGCCTTTTTCTAACCCGTCTATCGCTCTGCATCTTTGTGGTTGGCCTTTGTTTATTCCTGGCTCTTCTGCTGCGTCAGCTACTATCCAAGCCCAAGAGCCTCCCGACGCCGAGCCTGCCATGCCTCGACTCAGGCAGCGCATGACAGCCCGTCGAGGTGGCACTCGCGGAAGCTTGGCCGGGGAGCGTCCCTCTTCCAGCAGAATTTCCTCTGAAATTCCTTTTTATTTTGTTTATGGTCGGTCACCTGCCTCCCTTCAGCATGAAGCCCCCCATCTCACAGCCTCTCACGCTCCTCTGCCCGCTCGCAGGCCTTTCATCCGGCAGACCACTCAAAGAGCGGAGCTGAGGTTTGATAGCACCTTCAACCGCCCTTCAATTACTGCCTATATCACCATTACTCTGCGAGAGGACGCTACTATCAGTTCTCCTGCTTGGAATGTCTCCACTCCCGCCTCTCTTGACCCCCACCCCACCTCTATCGCGCCTCGCTCCACCTCAGCTGCTACTCCTCACGAAGACCTGGCCAAGCCTGAAGCCACAGCCAATTCCCCTCGTAGTCTCTTTCCCTTGCAAGTGGAAACTACTGCGGACCAGGGCGCTATGGCTCTCAACCAGGATGCTGATGTGGATGATCCTGAGGACTACTTCGGTTGCCCAATAGTGGAGGAACAACCTTCTCCCGCCACCTCAAGCTAACTCAGCAATGACATGGCGCAGTATGGTCTTCGATCTTGCTAATTTTTGTAGCGATGCTAGTTTTCTTCATTACATAGCAGCTTACTGGTTTTCGTTACTGATAATGCTAGCTTTTTGTTACTATGTCATTACAATCATAACTATTCCACCGGTTTCCCTACACAAGGGCGGTGAGACTGCTTTTACAGAGCTGGTTTCCCTACATGGGCAACTCCTTTTCAGAACTATGCTTGAATTTCAGGCCCAGTTTCAGGCTAACGCAGCTGAACTGAGGCAGTTTTGTACTTTTACTTATACATAAATAGAATTAGCTCAATTTAGAAAAAAAAAAAAAAAACTGATACTCTTTCACTGTTACTATTGTTCTTGACTATAAACTATAATTGTAAAACTACAGACTCTGTTTTATCTTTTCCTGACTGATATTTTCTCTTCTGACTGTCCTTTTCTACTGTTTTGATCTTCATAGTAAGTCATCCATTTTCTCCCATAGTTCTACCTCTGGTAGCTTAATTTTCACAATCATCCTAAATATTTCATCAGCCTCTGTGTATTTTGAGAATGTAATCTTGTTGAAAAATAAGTGTTTCACCTCAAGTTGCAGGTAAAACAGATTCTCAAAATTATTGTAAAGTACCTTCCCTATGGGAAGACCTTGCATCGTTGAGTTATTGGCTTGCTCCTTAGCCAATTTTCTCATATTCTAATCATAATCATCCTGCTTCATAAGTTCATCATGAATAAAAAATGGATTTGGAAGGCCTTTTTGTCTGAGAGTGTCAAAATTCATCATGAATCTTATGATGGAAACCTCCATGTTTTGGCATTTTTCTTCTAGCTGTATCATCAAATTCTTTTTATAAATAACATTCCTAACTTATAGGATGGTTTTTGTTCTATCATTGATTCCAGTTTCTTCAAGTTCATGCCTATTCTTTGAATTAAGGAATTTGATGATTTCATTAGCCTCTTTAGGCTTCTTTCCATGCTCTTCTTTAATCTTTTGGATAGCTTCTCTTGCTACTTTGACTAATTATTTATATCCATAGATAACCTGTATGGATGGCCAAATATCATTGAAATATTCAATGATATTGGGCCAAAGCTGTTATTTGGCTTGTACCATGGGTTCTTTCAATGTTAGATCTTTCTCTAACTTCTTCAATTTCTCATTCAACCTATTTTCCCTCCGTTCTTCATTTCTGTGGATTATCTTACCAAGTTTATTTTCATCTTCCAAAATTTTAAGATGTTCTTTAAGTCTGTTAATTTCATTTGTCTGAATAGACATGTCCTGCATAGATTTTACTAGTTTACTTGCGTCTTCTATAGGCTGGGCTGTTGTTGTTGAAGACTATGTTGCTGAAGTTGTTGGTGAGGTGACTAGAAGTGTTGTAGCCATTGGGACTGTAGTAGCCAAGGATTCTGCTAATGTGGAAGGTACATATGTAGTGACTACAAATATGATAGTGACTGGGACTTCTTCTACTCTATCATTTTTCTCCTAGACCAACTTGTCCATTTCATTCTCCATTTCTTTAATTTGGGCAGCCAACTGTAGTATGAAATTTATCATCTCATCTTTCTGATGTTCATCGTGTAACACCTCTTTTGCTTGAGGATGTTTAGTAGGAGGCAGCTTAAGTTTCTCCTTTAATGCAACAATGTCTGCATTCTTCTTCTTAATCAATTCATCTCCAACTTTGACATTACTAGGATCATATCCTTCTTCAATAACCAAATATTCCAGTGATTTGATTCTATTGTCCTTAGCTTGAGAGGATTTATTTTCCCACTTGAGTTGATATTTGATGTTTCAAAGAGTTTTTTGAAGCTTATATACACTCATGGCCTTATTTGTCCTTGTGGAGTAAAGCATTTCACCAGCTTGTTTGTGAAATTATATTTGATCAATAGGATGGATATTATCTGCTTGAACTTCATATGAGGACTTTTATAATCAGCTGATGATTTAGGATGATTTACTTTAGGTTGTAGGAAGGAAATTTGCATTTTTCTAGTCTTATAGTCAAAAACAGAAAGTAATCTGCTTTGGTCACTAGGTGACTGTTTCTAATACTAATTGTATGTATCAGAATTCAATGCTTCATTTTTCATCTTTATCTTTGTATTTCTGCATAATGTCCATTTCTTGCACTGCTGGTTTTGTAGAAGAAGATACTTCAACACTGTGTTGCTTCTTAATTCACTGAGTTTTTGAAGTTGTAGGCTGAGTTATTTCTTCAATCACTGTAAGAGGTGCATTGTCCTTTGCTGTTGTATCTGTATCAATCACTTCTATTGTTCCTACTCCTTCATTGATAGGATTTAACTTAGGTTTCTTCTTGTACATCAATTTAAATTTGGTTTCATTTGTAGTCTCTGTAGTATATGATCCTTCGTCTCTGATTCTCTTTGAGATTTTATTTTCTTGGGATGGAGTTTTCAAAGTTTGACTAGTATCACCTTGCTTCTCTTCCTCAATCAAGGTGTTATCCAACCATTCAGAATGGTTAGAGTATTTCTCAATATCTGGTTTCTTCTCATGTACATAAGGAGTTAATTTTAATTTAACTCTTAGTTTACTTATTACTCCTAGAGGATCACAATACCATAAAAACTCTTACTGAATTTAAACTCCTGCATGTACTTTTCATCCTCTAGACCTGCATCTCTGTTATTACAAATGAAAGGACCAACTTGATTCTTTATATTGAACTGGGTTTTCTTCTTAGCTGCTAAGAAATTGATTGAACCAGAATTAAGAATATATCTTATATACTCAAGGGAAAATAACCTTATTGGGAGGTATTTGGGCAGTGTATATGGAATAAGATTTGATCCATATACCCTTCTCTCTGTATTGTTTTGGTACAAGTACCAATATCCTGTCCTATTATGCTCTGATAACTATAGGAAATTCTTAATTTCCTCACAATTATGGGATGCCTTCTACTGTTCAACAAATTGACCATAGGATGAATTAAGGAATCAATAAAATCTATATAGGTGGACTGTGTGGAATAATTTCTTATTAAAGGAGTCCAAAATATGACTAGCTATGGGTTTCCTTCAACATCAAGCTTCTCAAGGTTGATGGAAAATTTATCATACTAAAAGTATAAAAACATGTGGAATAGGACTGAGGAATACTTGAAAACACCTTCAGAAGGAATTTTGACCAACTGTTCATGAATATTATCAACAAGGTATTGGGAAAAATTAAAAATGGTAACATGAGGCTGAACAGGTGTGAAAGTAGAAAAAAACCTAGCACTGCAGCATCAACATGCTCATCTATGAAATAACCAAGAATAAAAGACAACATGCTAATGATATTTGTGGTTCTTTCAGAAACTTTTGCAGATGGGTAAGGAGGATTTATCTTGGAAATTTCTACAAAAGAAGGCATGAAATTTTGGAATATCTGGAACCTCTTGGGGAAGTCCAGATTCAGATACAACTGTGTAAGAGCCTGAATGGACAAAGGGATTTCATCTGGCCTGGATTGGATTTGGAGCATTTGATTGATTGACTCAGCAGTAATGGTAAATATGATTTTTTTTCCAGAGTTTATTATGGCTCTCTGATCAGGGAAATAGCAGGATTGACAGAGTCTAATCACTTCTAGGCATTGGAAGGTCTATGGGACTACATATTTTGGCACATTAGATTCCCAAATAAAAACCTCATATCCTTGATCTATGGATTTTTCAGGGCTCCAACAGTGGTGCTCGAGAAGGTTAAATTCATTGGTTGTGTCATTAATTTTAAAATATTTTTCAGCCAAGGGAATGTGCTCCACATATACAACTGGGGGTTGTAGAGGATTGATAGATACAATGCTTTTGGAAGCCATTGTTTTGTTAAATTTATTCAATTGATTAATATTTTACTTCAAAAAAACTGATTTAGGCCTTTAGTAGCACATCTGACATATTAAAATAGTTTACATGAGGATTTGGATAAAACAGGGGCTTATTTATGGTCTGCAAAAAGGTTTAAACTTGTACAATTAACAAAACTGTAATCTTTGTGAACAAAACGAAATCTCTGTATCTTAGAATTCTGTAAAAATAGGTTCACGATTTGTAGAAAAGGATTTGGAGGGAAAGAGGGCTTTCTTTAGGTCTGCAGACATTTAGACCAATCAAATTATATTCTCTTGCGATTGAAAACACTTTTAGGACCTTACAATTCTGTAAAAGGATTCCTAGGGTATGAAGAAAAGTATAGGGAAGGCAATAGGTTCTTTTGGTCTACTAAAACTCCTAATTTGATTCAATTACTTGAATTACTTCCTCTTTAGATCAAGAAACATGCCTTTTCTTTGAGGAATACCTAGAAAAAACGAAGATTTTTGTCTACAGTGCGTTTCTGAGGTAGCAGAGGCTTTCTGAGGTTCTCTTGATCCTTATAGAGCTTCAATTCATTTATGCAATGTATTTGACAACAAATTGGTTGAATTCTGATTGAAAAGGCTTGATTACAGTTCGGCAGATTGATCTTTGGCTTAAAAAATAGTTGGCAATGATTTTCTATGGGAAACTGTAGGTAAAGGTAAAAAGGCTGCAAAGGGCATCTATATGGTCTTTTTAACCAACATTGTTTACATTGAATGCATGGGTCTATTTGAATTGACAGGGTGGTTTGTGTGATAGGTAGGAGAAAACATTGAGTGGTTTTCACATGAACCAAACATTGTTGGTAGTATTTTTCTTGAGGATGCGACCGAATAGGAAAGTGCCACATAACCAGGCACTGGGCTATGAAAATAAGGTATATCGCAAGGTCAGGGTATCGTTAAGGATCGGTCTATTGGATGTGCGATAGGCAATGCTAGCCATTAGACTTGATCTGTTAAGATCTGACAGATGGGACGATGTGATGGAGTTGTGGGGTTTAAAAAGGCATGGGGCCCAGGACTTATGCTATGCAGTAGGTTATATGTATGAAAACTATGGTTTAATACATATAGTCAGAGATTAATACATAATCAATGGGGTTAGGGAAAGCGTGACATATGGATATGTAGGGTTTATAGTAGGTGGGTCCAGGATATATAACATGTGGGGAATATTATACCATATGTTAAAATAAAATATGGGTTGGGATATAATATATATAAAGGAATTAATTAAATATGGGATAAAAGGTTAAATGCAGGAGTTAAATATAATAAAATTAAATGTTAGTAATATATATAATGTGGGAGTGTTAAATACACTATGTTTCTAATGTAAAATTACTATCGGGGATGGATATTTTCAGTGGGGCCCAATATATAATTTAATCATTTAAACTTAAGATAAAGGTATTTTTATCAGTTTTTGGTGTTTTTTTGAATAAAGGAAAATTAGTTAAAGGTAATTTTTACTTTTCCAAAGGAAAAAATGTGTTTTAACTTAGGAAAAGGGAGTTTTGCAAAGGGAAAAGAGTGAAATAAGGGGAAAGAGTAAAAATGAAGGGAATGGAGAAATTTTACAAGGGAATGATTTTGAAAGGAAGTTAGTAAATGAAATGATGTAATATTCCCTTTCTTCATCCAGTCAAAGTGGAAAAAATCGATCCATGGTACATACTATGGTATTTTCCCATGGTATTGGCCCATGGTATTTGTTGTCGGTTTCTGAGAAAAATAATAAAATAAGGTCTCTAAAAAGTCCATAAAGCCTATAAAAGGGGAGAGAAGCTAGGCATTTAGATGCATTTTGGTTTTATCTATTTTATTGTGTTTGGGTTGAGAACTTGGCCTGGCCAGTTCTAACATTGATCTCGTGAAGAAAACCTCATGGTGAATTTGTCTAGTGGATCCTTCCAGGGTCCATGATTGTGCTTCAGTGTTTGTTTTCTGTTTTAAGGAGTAGCCAAGCATGCCATCTGCAGTAGCTCAAATTTATTGTATGGGCCTGTATTCTATTTTCAACGAATAATATAAAAGGCTGCATTTCCAGATCCTGTCTATCTTCATGGTTTTTACTGAATGTAATTTTAATGAGAACACTAGAATGTGCTAGATATGACTAAATTATTAAGGTTTGGGATCTTACAGTGGTATCAGAGCTGTGCATCTTGCCAGCCTGAGGGTTTTATGTAGGAAACTTCGGTGGGATTTATTCTCACCCTAGCAGACATCCCAATCTTTGGTGGTATGGAGTATCACCCTATTTGGTTTTATTTTTCAGTTTATTGAAAGAAGAATTTGTGCATTGCAAAAGGAGCAGAAATTGATCTAATTTGATCTGATCTTCGGGATAGTCAAGGAGGAGGATTGGTTCAACTGGAAACATTGAGAACGAAGTTGAATTTTGCTTAATCAAGAGATGTATTTGGAGCGTGAAAGTGGGTAAATGGACTT
Source organism: Pinus albicaulis (assembly GCA_034641835.2). NCBI lineage: Eukaryota > Viridiplantae > Streptophyta > Pinopsida > Pinales > Pinaceae > Pinus > Pinus albicaulis. The sequence continues at coordinate 9,907,324 of CM076583.1, read as the reverse complement.
GAATCACAATTTTAAGCCATGTTTATAGTTTTGAAAATTATGATAGGGGTTGATATTTCTTTTAGGGGTATGATTTATAAATAAAAGGGAAGGAAAAGAAAGTTGAGTTGATTTTGGGAGCTATAAAGATTTAAAAAATAAAAAATAAAATCAATCTTTGATACAGTGTTGTTGAGCATATTCCTTCATAGTGCATCATTTCGGGGCCTGCTAAAGTCTGCCATCATGAGATTTTAAAGTTATGAAGGACAAGTAGTGGTGGAACTAAAGAATATTATGGATATGGAGTACTCTTTATAGATATAGCAGTAGCAGCTATTTTTGTCTCAAATCAGTTACAGATCAGTCATTCCAAATTTTTCCATTGCTATTTGTTATTTGGTCTTAAATAAAGATCGCTCTTTAAAAAAAAAAAAAAAGGGTGTGAGAAATATTTTGGGAAATATATATCTATATATATATTGAGGCTTTGACTTTTTGTTTGCTACATGGGACTATTTTCACTACTATTATTATTTGTAGGTGATTGATTTCCTTATGGAGGCACAAGATTCAAGTCGAGTTCTCAAAAGGATTTAAATCAGTTTTATTTAAGAAAGCCGAGGAGAGAAGAAAAAGTATTGAGATCCATTAATTCCAAATAAAAATGTCATCATTTTACTTTTGGAAATGCCACAAGAATCAACATAATGATACATCACTCGATTATATGGGCTGCAATACTTCTATGGATCATAGATGGAAACAACATACAAATCAAAATCGAGAGCAGAACAATATGCCTTTCTCTCGAAAGGTCCATGTTATCCTTCAGTAGTCAAAAGATATCCGGAAGGAAGATGTAACAAGAAAGTGCCTCTTCGAACTTGGATGAAAATTACAGAATACAAAGTTAGAATATGTCCTCCTATAGCTAAACACATTAAATATGGCTTTGATATTGATAGAGAATTCAAAATGGGAAGGGTCTAGTTGGCCCTTGAAGCCATCCATGCTTGCTTTGATACAACCTAGGTTCTTGGAGCATTCTTGTGAAAAGGTTAGACTCACAGTGGCCTCTTGTCTCATTTAAATCATAGCCTTAATAGCACCGCTACTTCCCTACAATGATGAGGAGGAATTTTCGGGCAATGGTAGAAGCACTCCAAGGGCTGGACAACACCACCGTTCTTATTTTTTTTCAAAAGCGCACAATTTTGGAACGCATGGCGAAATTCAGATTTGGTATAATTATGCTGGATGTAGAGTGTGATGACTTAATCCTTCAGATGCTCCAATACTTTTGCACTGGAATTACAACATCTCATCCAAAATTCATCAAAACCGACATGGAAAAGATCATGTCTCTGATATTAGGAGAAGATAGGGACATTTGCGAACAATTGAGATCCAAATTGTTGGCCATTTGGAGGAAGGAGCTAATTGTATCACATGCTGCTTATGAACTAGCTGAGGGGTTGATCAAACAAAGTGTCAAAATACTTATAAAGAACTTAACCAAGGATGAACTAACAAAGATTTGTGGAGACAGCAAGAATGAACTAAGGAGAAAATGCTTATGCTTTGTATGCAAGGGAATTTGGGCATTGGACCATTCATGTCTAGATGATAAGGAGGTAACAAGGATGGAAAAGATAGAGACCTCTTTATATCATGTGGATTCACCCATAGATGGGTTCACTGGTTTTCAGTAGAGGGCCTATGAAGGATCTGAGTAGTCAAGTACCAATGGTGAGCAGCGACACCATGTTCTTCAGAGAAACTTGCAGGACAAGTTGATTAGTCAGCTTAACAAAGTACATGACGAAAGGAAGGAGGTAATTCCTCTTGATGATGTGGTAGTTGAGTCTATAAATACACTGGTGGACATCCATAAAGAGTATGGGAAATCAGGTATAAACAACAGTCTATTAGTACATCCATGTTGGGAAACCAAAGAGGATGGACAACTTGTCCTCACATTTAAAGATGTCCAAGAAGAATACACTCAAGGAGAATCAAAGGATGAGCCAACAGTAAAAAATCAATATGATAAGCATGATCATGTAGGGCAGAATGACAAATATAGTATGTAGGATGAGACATTTATAAAGGGCCAATCAAAGGTTCAAGTTGAAGTAGTGGGGTATCCATCGCAGTCAAATATAGAGACATTCTGTAGTGCACTAGAATTTCCAGTGAAAGACTTTCGGGAGAGGATCATGGATTTCAAGACAAATCTTATGTTGTTGAAGCAAAGAATCTAGACAAACCAAGACACTGTCTTACAGGAGAACAAAAAAATTGAGGAAATTTTAGGGAAATGTACCAAATCATCGACCAAGTTGTCTAGTATTTAGGAACAACTCAAGTCTCTCACAAGGCCACATGAGGAGTACAATTGGGAGTTCCATAGCAGCGCTCTACAGGAATACATAGTTAAGGCTTGCAACACCAAAAACCCACCTTTATATATTGAGAAGAGCAGGGCAGAGTTCTCCAAATACATCATGTTGGGTAACCAAGTAGAGAAGCCTGAATCGAGAATTGAACAACATCAACATAGTAGATTTGCAGATATTCATTCTTTCCCAAGTATGGATTGGCGAGAGATTATGAGTTGGTATTCTATTGATGGGTTGATTATTTGGAGGATAACCATAGCCAAGGGAAAATTACAGCTTGGACCATTTGGTGTAGGCAACGATGGAGAGTTGAAATGGTACCATAACCCACAGGTCCTAGGATTTAGGTGGTATTGGGGTCCAGGAGAATCCACTAAGGAAAGGATTGGTCAGAGGATTTTTTGGGATCTAGGTATCAAAGGATCCATTCAGGACCATTCAACATGGGGAGTACATTGGATTATATGGGATCTTGGTATCAATGTACAAATTCTTCTGTTGTGGATAGAAGTGGATCGCTTGAGGACAAACAATCTTTGGGTGGGAGGATTTGTAATATTTGCTTTCGTTATCCAGTGAAAGTGGAAAGAATCGATCCATGGTAATTACCGTGGTATTGGCCCATGGTATTTGTTGTCGGTTTCCAAGAAAAATAATAAAATAAGGTCTCTAAAAAGTCAATAAATCCTATAAAAGTGGATAGAAGCTAGGCATTTAGATGCATTCTAGTTTTATCTATCTTATTGTGTTTGGGTTGAGAACTTGGCCTAGCCAGTTCTAACATTGATCCTGGGACGAAAACCCCGTGGTGAATTTGTCTGGTGGATCCATCCAGGGTCCACGATTGTGCTTCAGTGTTTGTTTTCTATGTTAAGGAGTAGCCAAGCATGCCATCTACAGTAGCTCAAATTTATTGTATGGGCATGTATTCTATTTTCAACGAATAATATAAATAAAAGGCTACATTTCCAGATACCGTCTATGTTCATGGTTTTTACTGAATGTAATTTTATTGAGAACACTAGAATGTGCTAGATCTGACTAAATTATTAAGGTTTGGGATATTACAAATGACCAATTTTCTGTTATCCATGCCTTGTGAAACTTGCTTTTTCCTACCCATCAGCTACCCTAACATTTTTTCTTCATTTACATGGGTGAATTTCAGCTTGCAGAACTTTATTCATTTTCTTTTAAACATCAAAGTAAATAATTCTATCCTTATTTCTTCCAAGGTCTCAGATTAAACCGTTGAGCTCCTTATTATTCTCTACCTAACTACTGATCTGCCAAGTTTAAACTATCTGGCTAGATATTTATTCTCTATCTATCAACATGAAATTTAAAGCATGAAAGGTCAAGATTAAGTAGTTTGAATTTCATATATTGTGGCATTTTTAACAAGTTGCACACAATATTATTTTTGCAAAGTGAAGTAAATAGTAGTGGCATTTGAATTTGCATCACTTTCATAATCTATTTTTATCTCTTTTTTGTTTGGGGTTCATTTTTTATTCTTTTTTTATCTTTTTTCTTTCAAGTCCTTTGATTTTTCTTTTAGGACTTTTACCCTCTTTACATTTTTTATTTTTCTAATATGGGAAAACAATTTTGTAGAAAGAAAAGTATGTACATATTATAATACTAATCAAAGTCAAATCAAAATTATGAATTGTATTATTATAGGACCCTAACAGGATGTTCGCGAGTGATAAAGACATCATTCTTGGGATCGATGGCATCTCACAACTATATTTGGGGCTGGACATCCCCTAGCCGCTCCTTCATTCTCTGGTGCATAAAGGTATTTTATTCCTGTCTCATTTTATCCTTTCATGGAAGCAGGGTTGGCCTGTATGGAAATATGCCCTTCGACTCGGTCTAAGCGGCCCTGCTCAGGATCAATGGAACCTGGTCTGGTAGTCGCTCAAACTGGCACGTCTCTGTCACAGTCCATTGGGCGACCATATCCACTAGGATGACCTTACCAAAAAGGGGGCCATTGATGTCTCAATGATTTATCTTAAGCTCATTTCTTCTTCACCGCTTGCCACCATTCAACCTTTTAACTGCATCTTTTGGAAGAGAAAAATCCCCTTTAAGATTATTCTCTTCACCTTGCTGGCATGGAAGAACATGATCCTCACTTGGGATAATCTGGCCAAGAGAGGCCACCAGGGTCCGGGTATATGCTTCATCTGCAATAAGGATTCTGAATTTGTATCCCACCCTTTTTTAAATTTCTCTGTTGCATTGGATATTTGGTCAATGTTCACTAACTTCTTGCATGATCACTCATGGAGGTTGAATGGTATAGCTCAATGTATCATGAGATGGAATCTGTTGGATCAAAGCTTCAGTTCCTTGACTTTCTTCCTCTTCTCGGAAGTCTGGCTCGCTAGGAACAGACTCACTTTTGATGGAATAAAACCTCTCCCTCAATGAATTTTCCATACCGTCATGGCATGAATTAGCTCTCAAGAACTCTCCCCTGTCAATATCCTCAATATCTCTTACATATTTCGTCCTCATCCGATCAATATTACCGTAGCATACTTCGACGGTGCTCAACAACATGGGATGTGCAGATGTGGCTCTTGGATCAAACTCCCTCAAGTAGAATGTTTTTACATCAGCTCGAACGGGGCATGGGCTCCAACACTAACGCATAACTCCTTGGGTTTAGAGTCTCCTGTGGTTCACCTACAATGCTCAGATCTCGACCTTCTCCATATATGGAGACTCCAAGGCATTAAGATGGACTAAATGGATCTGCAACCTTCCACCTGGGCTTTTTGAGTTGGATAAACAAAACTCTTCACCTCTCTAGCGCCAAATGGGCTCTCCTCCTCTTCAACACATCTTCAGAGAGGCTAATTCGAGGTCTGACATGCTCTCCAAACATGGCCTAGAACTTCCTTTTGGCTTTCTTCACATTGGATGGGGTCTATTTTAACGAGCTCCTACACAATGTCTCTTCCTTAGATTTATCTCTGCTTATTATTTTTTTTTCTACTTTGCCACATGCTAGTCGCCCTCTTTTTCTTTTCTTTTTCAGATCCTTCTTTTTTCTAATTATTCTAGGTCTTATGTGGTATGATACTTGGTAATTAGCAAAAGAGATGTTGCACTACCTCCTCATGCTATCTGTAGCTATTTGATTGAGGTATGCATCTCCATTTCTGGGTGTTTTTTGAAAAATCCCTTCTTATTTATAGAATTCTGGCTTCTCTGATCCATCGTAAAATTATGAAGAATTTTTTCAGTAATAATCACATTCAAATGAACATTTTCGATGCGTTTCGAACCAACCATTGTGGTTCATCATCAGGACTAGGTGAGAGATCAGATCAGGACATTGAATGTGATTATTACCGAAAAAACTCTTCATAAAATCCCTTCTTAGTATATACAGTTTCTTTGTCTAATACAAACATCAACGTTTTTTCTCTTTTGAAAAAAAAATCTAGTAAATCACGCACATAAGCCAGATGGTATCAAATTTTCGTAAATCAAGAATTTCATTTTCACTGAAATTATCATCGTGGAGCTGATATGTGGGAGGGGATGACCGATAAGAAAAATCAAAGAATCGAGATGTTGGAATTTAATTTCCAACTACCCGTATAAGTTAACAGGACAGCAGAATTTAATTGTGAAAGGATTGAAAGGCTGCAGAGTTAAGTTTGATGGCAAGTTGAAGAGCGATGACTTTAAATGAAGAAGCAGTGGAAGTGTTGCTCTTATCAACAGCAACAACTGCATTAAAACCCAACCAAACGAATTCATTGCAGAGGCGGCAATATTCCGGAGGGGGCAGCAGAGTCCAAGTAGCTGGAGGAGTGGAGACCCTGGAGCAGCTGATGTCATCCTCAGCTGGACCCACCACTTTACACTCACAAAGGATTTGGGGGGGGGGGGTATGAGAACTCACAGGGATGAACTCCACGAAGCCCCCGAAATGCATAAAAGGGAAATAATGTTTTAACATTATGTTATAGTTTTTTATTTAAATTGTTTTATTCACGACAATGTTGTTTTAACTTTTTACATAAGTTAATGTTTTATTACAGCAGTAATATTTAAGTTTGTACTTTTGGTTATATTATATATTATAAATATATGATATTTATAATATATATTATTGTAATGTTTCATATGAAAGCATATGCCGTGAGCATTAAAAGTAGAGTGTTGTACATTGTAATATACATAACAAAAGTTACTGTGTATTATTTTTTTATTGCCAAAAGGCTGAAAACAGAGACAGAGAGAATATTGCAGCACTGCGTGTGTAGCAGCAATTGAAGGTTTTATCCTATGTATCCAGAACACAGTTCTGAAGAATTGTAATAGCAATTTGTTGTTTTTTTTTATTAATCAAATAGAGTTGGTATTTCATATCTCTGTCTGTCTGCAATTTAATTTTATTTTAGAGTTCTCTATTGTAAAAGAGGAATTTCTATTTCCTTTGTTCTATAAAGGAATTACCCAGAAAATTCCAACATGGTATCGGAGCTAGTCTAGGCACTCAGTGAGACAAAACAAAGTTTGTTTTTTCACTACAGGAACTGAAAGAGTTGTTTGAAGCAGATTTCTCCAGCAGAGAGAAAGCTTCTGTTTAATTTTTTTTAATTTATGCAGTCAATGAAATTGTTTCATTTGCACAGTCAAGATGGCAGATGCTAGAACTAGTTTGACAAATTCCCAACTTCCACAGTTTAATGGGAAGAATCATAGTTATTGGTCCATAACTATGAGAACTTTGTTTGCTTCTCAGGGATTATGGGAGCTAGTTGAGACTGGCTACCCTGAACCTGCAAATGCAGTAGCGTTGGCTTCTTTGACAGTAGTAGAAAGAGACATGTTGAAGAGTGACAGGAAGAAGGACTCCAAAGCCCTCTTTTATCTCTTTCAATCAGTACATGAGAGTGTTTTCCCACGGATTGCAGCAACAACAAAGTCCAAGGAGGCATGGGATATTCTCAAAACTGCCTATCAAGGCATGGAGAAGGTGAAGACTACAAATTTGTAGATGTTGAGGAGAGATTTTGAAACACTCATCATGAAGGAATCTCATACAATAGATTCATTCTTCACTCATGTTATTGGGTGAATAACTCAGATAAGATCTCATGGTGAAATTCTTGAAGAAAGAAGGATTGTAGAGAAGATCTTGAGAAGTTTACCCTCAAGGTTTGAATCTATTATGGTAGAAATAGAAGAAACAAAGGATCTCTCACAGTTCACAGTAGATGAACTGAGTGCTTCTCTTATGTCTCATGAACACGGACTGAGTAGAGGAACAGATTCCTCTTTTGAGCAAGCATTCAAGACTCAAATGTCATTTGGCCGAGGTAAAGGTCGAGGCAGAGAAAATAACAGAGGTCATGGAAGAAGCCAAAACAGAGGCAGAAATAATCTTGTTAGCACATGCGGAAGGAGCTGCATTCAGAACCAAGATGAAGGTTCAAGCAAACAACAAGCTCATGGACAAAGGTATGACAAATCCCAAGTCTAATGTCATTATTTTAGGAAATATGGGCACTATGCAAATGAATGTAGGAAAAATCATAATGACATGAATAATAGGCAAAATGCTAATTTTTCAAATGAAGAAGATAAGAACCCAAATATTGTGCTGTTAACATGTAAAATTGCACAAGACAAACAAGAAGATTTTTGGTTCTTAGACTGAGGTTGTAGTAATCACATGATTGGAAACATTGCAATGTTTTCCAATCTGGATGAAAATGTTAAATCTGAGGTAACAACAAGAACTGATAGTAAGATATATGTCAAGGGTAAAGGCAGAGTTAGTATCCTAGCAAGAAATGGAGAACAGATGATTGTGCCAGAGGTATACTATGTACCTGGTCTAAAATGTAATCTTTTTGAGCATTGGACAGCTCATTAACAAAGGTTATAATGTGTTCTTCAAAGATGACGTGTGTATAATCAGAGACATACCTCCAAGTAAGAAGATCATTGCAGAGGTGCAGATGACCAGCAATAGAATGTTTCCTCTCAAACTCAGAGCAAATTTGAAGAAAGGAAGAACTATTGCAGCTGTAACACAAGAAGTCTTTCAAGAGGAAGTGAAAGATGAAAATTGGTTGTGGCACTTGAGATTTGGACATCTCAATTTCGGAGGCTTGAATCTATTGCACGTAAAGGGGATGGTAAAGGGATTGCCATTGATTGAGAATCCGGACAGCCTTTGTGAAGGTTGCATCTTGGGAAAACAACACAGATAAAGCTTTCTAGTAGGAAAGAGTATAAGGGCAAAAGCACCCTTGGAAATTGTTCACTCTGATGTGTGTGGACCGATGCAAATACCATCATTTGCTGGAAATAAATATGTTTTAACTTTCATTGATGATTACACCAGAAAGACATGGGTGTATGTGTTGAAACAGAAGAGTGAAGTGTTTGAGAAATTCCGCCACTTCAAAACTCTTGTTGAGAAGAAATGTGGGCATTATATCAAAGTGCTCAGAACAGATAGAGGTGGAAAGTACATCTCTAAGGACTTTCTATGTTTTTGCAAAGATAACATCATACAAAAGCAATTCACCGCGAGGTATACACCTCAGCAAAACGGTGGTGCAGAAAGGAAGAATAGGACCATTCTGGACATGTTCAGAAGTATGCTGAAGGAAAAACACTTGCCGCATGAGTATTGGGCTGAAGCTGTCACTTGCACAGTTTACATCTTGAATAGATGCCCAACTAAAGTTGTCATGAAAAAAATACCAGAAGAAGCATGGAGTGGACAAAAGAAAACTGTCACTCACATGAGAGTATTTGGCTGTGTAGCATATGCACATGTACCAGATCAGCTAAGGAAAAAGCTTGACAGTAAGGGGGAGAAGTGTGTCTTTATTGGCTACTATGATGAGTCAAAAGCATACAAACTTTATAATCCATCCACCAAAAAATTAATAGTAAGCAGAGATGTGTAGTTCTGTGAAGAAGAAGCTTGGGATGGAAGTCTACAAAAGACTATGAACGTGAAGACAAGTGTGTCTCATGAAGAAGAAGAGGAAGGGACAATAGAAAATAACCCTTCTTCGGTGGCTCCTCCTCCACCACAACAAGCACAAAAAACCACACCACAAGCTGGAATTCGAACAGCCTTGAGAAGTCAAGGAAGTGCTTCTCCAAGCCCACCGCAGGGATTAGAAACGCCCTCAAGTTCGAATGGAACTCCAAGAACAGAAAGAAGATCAAAATTCAGAAATCTGAATGAGATTTATGAACAAGGAGAGGTAAGTAACAATACCGGTCTGAATTCTTTATTCGCTTTATATTGTCATGTTGATGACCCAATTCATTTTGAAGATGTTGTAAATGAAAATAAATGGATTGAAGCAATGAATGAAGAAATTTGTTCAATTAAGAAAAGTAAGACATGGGAGTTCGTGGATCTCCCTAAAGGTAAAGAAGTTATTGGAGTTAAGTGGGTCTATAAGACCAAGAGCAATGCTGAAGGAAAAATTGAAAGGCATAAAGCAAGACTTGTTGTCAAAGGCTACAAGTAGCAACAAGGGAGATACTATGATGAAACCTTTGCACCAGTGTCAAGGATGGAAACAATGAGAACTATGTTGTCTATTGCAGCACAACACAAATGGAAGATTTATCAGATGGATGTTAAATCTGCATTCCTGAATGGAGTGTTAAAAGATGAGGTTTATGTTGAGCAACCTCTAGGCTATGAAGTTGAAGGCCAAGAGCATAAAGTATGTAGACTCAAGAAAGCTCTTTATGGGCTGAAGCAAGCTCAAAGAGCATGGAATAGCAGGATAGATGCTTACCTAATTGAAAATGGGTTTGAGAAATGTGATGGTGAACCCACACTCTACATAAAGGAGAATGACGGTAAAATTATTATTGTTGTTTTATATGTAGATGATTTAATTTTTACTGGCAATGAAGATTCACTCATTTCTGATTTTAAAGCAGTCATGAAAAGTGAATTTGAAATGACTGACTTGGGTTTCTTAAGATACTTTCTTGGAATTGAAGTAAACCAAAGTGAAAAGGGTATTTTCATTTCCCAAGAAAAATATGTTGATGAAGTCTTAAAAAGATTCAACATGCAAAACAACAAGGCAGCTATAACTCCAATAGTAATGGGGTTGAAATTAAGTAAAGAAGACAAAAGCAAGGATTTTGATCCGACATTGTACAAGAGCATAGTTGGCAGCCTTATGTATTTGACTGCAACTAGGCCAGATATTATGCACGTTGTTAGCTTAATCTCCAGATTCATGGAAAGACCGAAAGAAAATCATTGGTAGGCAACCAAGAGGATTCTAAGGTATGTGAATGGAATGAAGGGGTATGGTATTTTTTACTCCTCTTCTGAAAATTTCATGTTGACAGGTTACACTGACAGTGATTGGGCTGGAAGTGTTGATGATAGGAAGAGCACATCAGGATATGTGTTTCATTTGGGATCTGGAGCAGTTTCATGGGCTTCCAAGAAGCAACCAGTAGTTGCTTTATCTACAACAGAAGCAGAATATATGGCAGCAACAGAAGCAGCATGCCAAGCAGTATGGCTGAGAAGAGTTCTCAGAGATTTGTGTCATGAACAAGAAAAGGGCACAACCATTTACTGTGACAATAGCCCAGCAATAGAATTGTATAAAAATTATGTTTTTCATAAAAGGACAAAGCACATAGACACCAAGTTTCACTTCATACGTGAATTGGTTAACAATGGTGAGATTTTTTTGCAGCACTGCAGAACAGAGGATCAGGTTGCTGATATCCTCACAGAACCATTAACACAGAACAATTTTAATTATTTCAGGAAATGTCTGGGTATGCATAAAAACCCAACAGTTGAAATTAAGGGGGAGTGTTGGAATTTAATTTCCAACTGCCCATATAAGTTAGCAGGACAGCAGAATTTAATTGTGAAAGGATTGAAAGGCTGCAGAGTTAAGTTTGATGGCAAGTTGAAGAGCGGCGGCTTTACATGAAGAAGCAGTGGAAGTGTTGCTCTTATTAGCAGCAACAACTGCATTAAAACCCCACCAAATGAATTCATTGCAGAGGCGGCAATATTTCGGAGGGGGCAGCAGAGTCCAAGCAACTAGAGGAGTGGAGACCCCGGAGCAGCTGATGTCATCCTCAGCTGGACCCACCACTTTACACTCACAAAGGATTTCAGGGGGGTATGAGAACTCACGGGGATGAACTCCACGAAGCCCCCAAAATTCATAAAAGAAAAATAATGTTTTAACATTATGTTATAGTTTTTGATTTAAATTGTTTTATTCACGGCAATGTTGTTTTAACTTTTTACATAAGTTAATGTTTTATTACAGCAGTAGTATTTAAGTTTTTACTTTTGGTTATATTATATATTATAAACATATGATATTTATAATATATATTATTGTAATGTTTCATATAAAAGCATATGCCGTGAGCATTAGAAGTAGAGTGCTGTACATTGTAATATACAGAACAAAAGTTGTTGTGTATTGTTTTGTTATTGCCAAAAGGTTGAAAACAGAGACAGAGAGAATATTGCAGCGCTGCGTGTGTAGCAAAAATTGAAGTTTTTATCCTGTGCATCCAGAACTCAGTTCTAAAGAATTGTAACAACAGTTTGTTGTTTTTTTTTATTAAGCAAATAGAGTTGGTATTGCATATATCTGTCTTTCTGCAATTTAATTTTCTTTTAGAGCTCTGTGTTGTAAAAGAGGAATTTCTATTTCCTCTGTTATGTAAAGGAATTACCTAGAAAATTCCAACATGAGAGGCATTGTTCTAGAAGTTTGAAAGTTCAACAGCATGGAAAAAGTGAATTTGATGCCCATCTTGATTAACGCAAGGCACCAACCAGTGCTTGGACTCAGTTCCACGTTTCTCCTCCGTGCATTTGACCCCAACATTCTAGCTCTCCTGTGGATTAGGTCATTCCATTGAACATTAAACACAGCTAGAACATATAAACCAGAGAAATCATACCATAAGATAAACAAAGAAAAAAAATATGCACATGTGACATAGATGTACTCAAAATTTAGCCCTAATACGTACAATAGCCCCTCAGGGCGTGACGATCTCGCCTCTCGGCTTTGTTTCACATTGAATTGAACCATCCCGACATACTTGAAAGTGGTAATTTAAACAAAATAAACAAACCCTAACAACCCATGAAATAGTAAATGAGTGTTTTTTAATTCATCTAAAAATTAACTTTTAAATATAAAAAATATATTCATCATAATATATTTTTAATAAATAATTAATAAATCTCAAAAATTATACTATATTGAAAAAAAAAAAATTATATTTTTTAATATTATTAGGAAAATTCCACACACTGAATTCATGATCACCAGATCATGTAAATGGTAAGATACAATGTTTACATCCCTAGAGTTATTTACCCCACCAAAAAAATTATAATATATATATAAAATTTAAATATTATATTTGAAAAAAAAACAAATTAAAAATATATAATATAAAATTTACTAGTTTAAAGGAGATTTACTTTGAATAAATATATATTAAAAATATGTGTAGATTTTATATTAAGATAAGTACTAATAAATGTGATTGATATATGTTGATAGAAGTTTCTCTTTTTCACAAGTATTTTTCATTTTGATTGAAGGATTTTATAATTTTAATTTCATTATAAAATTTATTAGCTTGATGGTAGGGTTTTATTCTCCATAAAATATTTCACAATATTTTTAGTGGTATACACAAATTAAATGTTGGAATGTATCTACAAAGTAGTCATGTATTTTTTATTTTTTGATTAAATTATTAATTAAAAGAAAATGTCATATGAACCAGTTTTACATATAAATTATGATTTTTGAGATATGTGGTATTGATAAGCCATGGTATTGACCTGTAATATTGTAATGGCAAAGCCTAGTTAAATTTCCATAGTTGAGAATCTTGTTCCATGTCTTTATAAATTTACATATATTTAACTTATATATTATTATTTTTATTATTATTATTTAAAATAAAATCGTAATTTATTTTATTTTTATAATTGAGCTAACTATATATAGTTGAAATAGACGATGATAAAATTTATAATTCTTAAATAATTATTTATATGAATTTCTAAAATATATATTTTATAATACTAAACTATTTAATATTCAAATACATACTTTTTTTTTAATATATTTATATATATATTCCTAAAATGCATATTTTATAATATGAAACTATTTTACATTCAAACACATACTTTTTTGTTTATATATTAGTATATCTTTTAAGTTAACAAAAAATAGTTATACATTTTAAATGAAATTATCAAAATATTGAAAGTAAAAATAATAATAACTCACATATATATATAATTGAGAGAAAAAATAAAGACATCAATCTATTAAATTTTTTCTATAATCCCTTACGTTTTACTAGCAAATTTTATTAATTCAAGGTAAAATATATATTATTTTTTTCACAATGATATATATTATTCAAAAATACCATATAAAATTAATTTGTTTATACACATAGAATCTATTTTATATTCAATTTCATATGTAATTAATTTATATAATTGGAATGAGATTCAACTATTTCTAAAATTGGGGGATATTTTTAGAGAATATCTTAACAACCCCAACTTATCTATCATAAATCAACAAACTAAATCTATTAATGTAAGCATTAATCTTAAAACTCTCCCTTAAAGTTTATATTATAAAGAACAACACTAAGGCACATAAACATCTTTCAAGTTGATCATTTTGTGTGGCTTGGTCTTCATTATTACTTCTATCCATTTTGAAATCTCATAAAGTGCACTTTTTTTCCACCATCCACTTCTTGCTACCACTTAATTCATTTAAGATATAATTAATTCTAATTATCATTGACTTATTTATAGGATCAACCATTTTTTGACTTACTTTCATCTGTGATTATGCCAGAGAAGCAACTTTCATACTAAATCACTCTGCTACATTCATTGTTATCTAGGAAAATAGTCTACATAATAAATATATTCAACAATCAATCAAAGTGAACTATTTTATTTAGGATCATAAACTATAACCAGTACCTAATACTCTTAGGTTTCAAAGTGCAAAGAACCAAAAACTATAAATGAATATAAAAATAATGAAATTAGTAATGTGTTCGAGAGTTTAACTGCAAAAACCACCAATTTTAAATTTATGTTAGTTTGTTTTATGATTGGTTCTTCATAATTTATTACGCAAAAAAATTTAACATTAAAAAAAAATGGAAAACAAAGATCCCATTAAAGCCCATGAAATAAAAACAAATCATTTTTAATGTTAAAATAATCCATTGTGTGATCCAAAAATAATGTAATCTATATTGTTCCTTTAAAATGAGCTTAATCTTCTTGTTGGTCAATTGTTGGAAGCAAAAAAATGGTTATTTCAATAAACATTTACCAAAACTCCAATTCTAAAATAATATTTCATGTGTGTGTTGATGGATGCCAATATTTCCATTGCCCCATTGCATGATAGTCTAGGTTGTGTAATTCTAGACTACTACTGTCTTCCCCACTTGGATAAAGTAGTGAATTCACATAAGTGCCACTATCATATGGATGAGCAGCATCACAGTTGTGTAGGGAACTACCTTCATATCTTCTCTTGGTTGGTCCTCAATCAAATTCACAGGCTAACCATAAGCATAGATTGGATATATTTTCTTTTTATAAAAATATTTGCGTCGAATGTGATGCAGGAATTCTGGGTTAAATCTGATCCCCGATATAAACCAATAAATCCTTCCTCCACTTCATAAAAACATAAGAAATTGTTTAAAATTATACTCACTTAAGCATCAAATATATATAATCGAAAGAGAGCTTATACAAATAAAATGCAGATATATAATAATAGAATAAATCCTTGGCCAAATATTACAATGGAGAGCCTCTCCTGGCTCTTGGCCCTTTACAAAAGCTCTAAAATCATTCCTCACTCTCTCTAAATTCCTCACTTCTCACCTCTCTTCCTTTTTTTCTTCTTTACACAACTCTCCTATTTATGCACAAATATGGATTTAATCCATTCTAGAAATCTCTCCCCACAAATCTCAACTAAATCTAATTTAGATTCATTCTAGGCATGGACTCAACAAAGTCTCGTACATAGAACTCCTACTCCCTAAATTTGCTACCTAATTCTATTTCACTCATATCCTTTTAATTATTAAAAGAATATATACAATAATCCTCACGTTTACATTTTTCTCTCTTAAATTATTAAAATAAATAAAATAATTAAAATGTCTCACCCCCCTTATTACATAATTAAATAATGAAAATTGAGCTTGATGCTCCTACATTAGACTCCTAAGGTTGAAATTAACCATGATTGCCTAATCATGTGTTTCGGATCTTTGTCCTCCTGGATCCCATATCTTCTGTTGCAATTCTCCATTTGTTGTAGCCTTTGTTTGTTGTTTTTCTCCAGGTATCCACACTTTGTGTTGCATTGTCCCACTGGCTATGCTTTCACAGTCTTCTGTTGTCTTCCTCTTGCTGCTTCTTCTTCGTTTTACTCCCGCTCTCTTCTTCCAGGATACTTTCATCATTATCTTCCTTATCAGTTCAATTTATCAGTCTAATAGATTTTCTCCAGCGTCTGCAATAAAACTTGTACTCACAAAACAATTATTAAAATAAAAAACATAAGGCCTTAGTGCCTCTTTCTCCTCTGGCAACATTTTAGTATGCTGCTCGGAAATCTCTTCTTCCATCAGCACATCAATATGCTGATTTAAATCCTCCATGAGACTATTAGTTAGTCCCTCCTCCATATCATTTGTTTCAAGAATGTCTCCCTGCTCTGGTTCACAATAATTAACTTCTTCAAATTGTTGAATCATTCCTACCTCCTTACTCTCTATTTCCTGATTATTATTTAGAACAATTTCTTTATCTTTATCTTTTAGCAACTCACCCTGAGTATAGATCCTTTGCTTTTCCAAATCTCTTCTCTGAAGATCTGACTTTCTATATAACTTAACAATCTCAATTGGGGTAGAACTTGGAAATTTTACACAACTTTACATACCTTCATTTGTTGTTGACCAATCATCAGATGGCCCTTTTTTCTCTGCTTCAATATTCTGCTGAATATTTCCATGAGACCCCTTTGTCTTCATTTCTTTCTAAGATCTTTCTATCTCAACATCATTCTGAATAGATTTCAGATTCAACTCTTCTTCTTTAACAAACTTCAAAGTTTGTTCAACACCCTGTGATGTACCTGCAATCACACATAAACCATTAGTATTTAAAACATAAGACCTTGTGATCTTTCTTGATGCTTCAGTCAACATCTCTCTTTGCTGCTCTGAATCCTTCATTTGATTCAGTTCTTCTTCTGTTACATCACTCTTTCAAAAATTAATGGACCATACGCTGGCTCACATATCAAATCTTCCTTTAAACTGATTAACTCTTCCTTCAAATGAACATTCACTCTATGCTCCCACTTCACTTGCAGTCTATACCATGTGACTTTCCTCTTCATACTCCATCCACATCTTTGGTCTACTTTACTTCTCCATAACATTTCCATCAACAACTCAAGATGGATATTTATCTCAGCTCTCTCTCTGCCAATATGCTCTTGACTCATTCTCATGCCATTTGACTTGGAATCTTCCTTTTCATTTACCCTATAGTGGTATTCTTTAGAACCTCTGTAATGACCTTCAGTAGTCATATTTGTCTCTATCTTCATGAGTTCCTTACTCACTCATCATGAGCTATACTAAAGCCTCTGCAACAGCAAGTCCTCCCTGCTGCCACTTACCTCACCAATCCTCTCTCTGGACTTGGTATTTGGCAAGCACTGGTTCTCTATTCTCTGGAACCTCTTGAGAATCCTGTTTTCTCCCTCTAGGCTTCAACTCACCTGCACTTTTTTTTTTTAAGAACACAACTGTCCTTCTATCCAATCTCCGTTAGAATTCTTCATGGTTTTGCTCCACACTTTGCTTTGCTTCAGAAACTATTACTAGTCTCTTTCATCGGTAATTTTAAAATTGTGATCTTCGTTTGCTGAGATCTCCTTCAACTGTCTGCAACCTGTATTTTGCAAATATCATCTTCAAAACCAAAGTTAAAATAAAACATATCAGCTCACCTTCAAGAACTCGGTGTGATCTTTTTCCATCTCTCATATACACTATATCTCTACGTGTTATTATCTTTTAGACTCAAATTCCAATCTCCTTTTAATTTCTTCATCAAACATATATTCTCTGCAATTCTCATTTAATTTTAAAAAAAAAGGAATCTTTAAAAAGATTTATTGCCAACTACAAGCCTTGATTCAAATTGGCACAACCAAGACTACTAAGAATCCATATTATGCATAATAAACCCCCTCATTATTGAATGACATGAATTTAAATCAAAATCCATATGGGTTGCCCAACCTTCATACATTGTCACCATACAAACCATGATAAAATCTACTTGAAATTAATTCAAGACCTCAACGTTAACACTGCAATATTAATATCATAACCCATGTGATATATATAATCCCCACGCAAATGTAATGTCAAACCAGAGCATATGTAATACAACTACACCACGTATATAACATTTCATCTCATACCATATGTAATGTAACTGTCATCATATATTAAGCCAGACCATGCGTAAAGCCCACAGTATGGCCGGTGTGGCATTTGACATCCAACGTTGCAGAGATAGCAACACTTCCACATTAGAAGTTGGCCCAAACACAAACATTTTTTTCTTCACTCCTTATAATCACGGTTTGTAAATATGACAGCATTCCAATGCTGTGGCTCTTTAATTCGTATGTCGACCTGGCGATCTCATTCCATGTCGATGGTAACCGATATATGGTTGTTGGTGCTCCAGCTATATCGATCATGCCTTTCTTCCATCTACAGTAACTAACATATTACATTGGCATGTGGCTTCGCTACGACCATAACCATACTCCTTACTCCAGTGCAAAGTGTAACTTCAATTCGCTCTTCGCATAAGCTGGTGTTGAATTTTGGCTCGAGTGATAGCCACTCACAGATTTTTTGACTCGTTGGCACACCACCGCCTCCTCCTTGCGTTGGCTGGTGTTAACATTTAAGGATTGAACCTTACGGATCTCCTCTTCTATGATGTGCATTGTTTAATTGATCCGTGGCACCATCGAACCATGTGGATCCTTCTTATTGTGGAGTCACGGCTCCTCAAGCATGTGGACTCCCTTTAATTGCTAGGTGTGATCCTTTCAAACTCGATCACACTGCCTTATCTTGTGTAAGAT
The DNA here is from genome assembly GCA_034641835.2 of Pinus albicaulis. Lineage (NCBI taxonomy): Eukaryota > Viridiplantae > Streptophyta > Pinopsida > Pinales > Pinaceae > Pinus > Pinus albicaulis. The sequence goes on along the minus strand of CM076583.1, from coordinate 9,888,627 downwards.
GCAAATTTCCCCCTCGATATATACTCTATTTGCAATCGCAGTTGAACAGACAGTATATATACAAACTTGCAGATTAAAAACAGACATCTTAACAAGGTATGATACCAAATGATGTAGGGATTCTAGGTTAAATCATATCCCCGCATATAAACTAATAAATCCTTCCCCTATTTCATAAACACTTAAGAAATTGTTTAAAATTCTACTCACTTTCACATCAAATATATATAATCGAAAGAGAGCTTATAAAAATAAAATGCAAATATATAATAACAGAAGAAATCATCGGCCAAATATTACAATGGAGAGCCTCTCCTAGCTCTTGGCCCTTTACAAAAGCTCTCAAATCATTCCTCACTCTCTCTAAATTCCTCACTTCTCACCTCTCTTCTTTTTTTTCTTCTTTACACAACTCTCCTATTTATACGCAAATATGGATTTACTCCATTCCAAAAATCTCTCCCCACAAATCTCAACTAAATCTAATTTAGATTCATTCTAGGTGTGGACTCAACAAAGTCTTGTACATAGAATTCCTACTCCTTAAATTTTCTACCTAATTCTATTTCACTCATATCCTTTTAATTATTAAAAGAATATATACAATAATCCTCACCTTTACATTTTTCTCTCTTAAATTATTAAAATAATTAAAATGTCTCACCCCCCTTATTACATAATTAAATAATGAAAATTGAGCTTGATGCTCCAGCATCATAATGCCATACTAGATCACTAAGTAGAGTTGTTCAAGACAAGGACAACCTAAATTTTGCAAGCTTTTGTGACTGTTTGGTTATTTAATTTTGCAAGGCACAAACTACAGTGGAGTAGGCTACAACTCCATGTGCATGAGATGTGATTCAGTGATGGCATTAATTTTGAAAATGTTGGCAAGGTGTCACAAATTAGGTGTGGTTATTGAAAAATTATGCTACCTCATATTCGTTGTTCTCCACCTCATCTTCGTTCTTCAGAGGTCGGTAATACCATCATGCAAAATATTTTGAAACTTCACGTGGTTTCTCTTCTTCACATGGATGTCTTTTCAACACTTTGATATAATTTTATTTTTCCTCTTATGCAATAGATTATATTTTCATACTAAGCAATTTAAAGACAAACTAACATTTATAAAAGTAACAAGTCTACTTTAATCTCTAAATCATAATCTTCCCATTTTTTCTCCTCCCATATCCTCCCATCCCACCCACGGGTTTCGAACCAATGACCTTGCAGAACGGAGTGACTTAAGAGTGCACCCCATCACCGATTGCTCTACCCCACGTGGACTATTTAATAAATATATATTAAAAAACTAGTCTAGATCCATTTTAACTATAGATCTAATAAGTGCGGAGAGATGAAATCTCTTAAAGAGCAAACTTCTCTTAAAGTGAAAAGACATTTAATTTTTCTAGACACTTGATAGATCTTCATTCACTAGTAAAACAAGAATTTTGACTTAGATTTACATTCACCACGAGTTATGAAAATAACTCACTGTACAACCTGTAACTATTTGTTTTCACCCACCCACCAAAATTTTCTCCACTATTTTCTCCTCTTGTCTTTAGAGAATTACATCTACCACTATACTAAATATTTCTACTAACTTGTTATATCAAAACATGCGTTTTCAACACATTAATTTCATGAGAGTAAAAAATTAATACACACCATGGACTATCATACAAAAATGATTTTCTATGTTGGAGAGTTAATGTTTGACCATAGGCGTTTACCAACCATGAATTAAATGTCCATATGCCTTTTAATTTATCTAATGCTTTGGGGAATGATTCTCCTAGTCAGAACTTCATTTACGCCAGGTCTTTTAGCATGTAACTCCAATCTGCAACTTACAAAATATTTTTTGAAGTATGGTTGTTGTAAGTAAATTTAACGTCATGGTTGAGATTAATTTTCTGACACTCCCCCTTAATCACAACTTTCGCCATTGACCATTCCCAAAAAATCTCTGAGATAAAAAGAAAAATCCACGTGCCAATGGCTTTGTGAAGATGTATTCAAATTGTTCTTCTGACCTGTAGTGCTACAACACAATCTCACCATTGTTAAATAATTCTCTTATGAAACTGTATTTAGCATCGATGTTCTTTGTCCTCTTCTGAAAAAAGAATTCTTTGATAGTCCAATTGTTGAACTCTTGTCACAGAAAATAGTGGGTGTTCCCTCTTTTTCATTGTATAAATCCCTCAACATTCTTCTCATCCAAAATTCTTGACATGTTTTTGTTGTTGTGGTGACATATTCAGCTTCTGTGGTTAATGATGATATTACTGGCTTCTTCTTCGAATCCCATGATATGCCTCTCGAACCTAAATGAAAAACATATCCTGACGTGCTCTTTTTGTCATCAACACTTCCCTCTGAGTCACTGTCAGTATAACCAAAGAGCCTAAAATCATTTGTTGCAGTGTACAAGATACCATACTCCTTTTTCCCATTGACATACTTTAAAATCCTTTTCGCTCCTTGACAATGTGTCTCTTTGGGTGTCACAACCTTGACACCAAACTCACTGCATACATTATGTCATGCCTAGTTGCGGTTAGATACATTAGGTTGCCCACCATAGTTTTGTATAATGTCAGATTGAAATTGTTGTTGCAATCTTCTTTGCCAAACTTCAACCCCCTGACAGTTGGATTTGGTGCTAACTTGTTGTTCTACATATTAAACCTCTCTAAAATGTATGCTACATACTTTTATTGGGGAATAAAATTACCATTTTATATTTGGTTCACTTCTATGCCCAAAAAATACCTTAACAACCACAATTCAGTCATTTCAAACTTGCTTTGCATGACTTCTTTGAAATCAATGATGAGGAAATCATCACTCCCTGTAAAAATAAAATCATATACATAAAAAACAACAATAAGAAGCTTACTATCTATTTAGTCAATTTAGAGTCCTAAATTGTTAACAGAAATGATTGACCAAGGCTAGAAAA